>JAVQJD010016183.1:0-15132 GCA_036023655.1 Nannoperca australis | reverse complement strand
AGGTGTGCTTTGCCCGTAGATGGTGCTGTAATATGTGCACACAACTTTGGTTTTATCTAAACCTCCATTTGGAAGCTTTTTAAAAGGAAATTTACCGTTCAGCACACTGGCGAGTGTCTACTCAGTCATCGTGTTATCTGCGTTCACCGCGGCTTTTAGTAATTCAGTCAGGTAAAAGTTTGTGCTGGAATTATGGGAGGAAGTTTCGGTCAAACTTGGTAATACGATTAATTAGCGTTAAAAAATGTTTGCGCGTTAATATTTCCAGATTAATCTCAAGCGTTAACGTTGACAGCCCTAGTTTTGAACAATGCCCAGGATGCTCAGGATTTCAAATTCCACTTTCAAAATACACAATATCAGCACCAATAATAGCCCAACCAATCAGACGTAGGGCATTCAGAACAAAAATGACGTCCCGACAGAAACACTGGCGTGTCAGAATTCTTTTGCCTTCTCTTGCCCAGTATGACAATTTCCATGACTCTGACAAATAGGAGCACGGAGCTCTCTTCAGCACACAACTGTAAACATGGCGACTGCAAAGGTCACAGTCGTTTTATTTAAAAGTTTTTTTATTAGGCCTCACCGAACAGACAGCCATTATCAGACACATCACTCCTCCTTCCTGATGACATCACGCAGGATGTGACAGATGGCAAGCTATCTGTCCGGGCCAAATCACAGCAAGAATTATGACGTATAATCACCTAATCTGACACAGTGAGCATTTACATTTTTTTTTCTATTTTTATAAACCAGGCATAAAAAAGCCAAAGAAACTGACCCATAGTTTGACCCTGTCAAAGATATTCCAAGATTGTATAATTTCATAAAAATCCTACCTGAAAAGGTCTGTACTTCTTTCTCTAAACAAAGTGGCTTGGGGGAAAGATTCTGTGATTTTTATTTTAGATGTATTAAACAGTAGAATCCGAATAAAGTATTATGACTGAAGAATTAAACAAAATACTGCTTTTGTATTAATATCCATGTAATATTAGTGACAAGTCAGTTTTAGGAAGCATGTACTAGTTCATTAAAAGAAAACACCAACAAAAGAACGACTGCACTGCAGCATATCAAAAATTCATAGAATTATTCACTGTTTCAAATTGTACATCAGTGGAATTATCAGCGAGTGCAAATTATATTTTAATGGAAATTAATGATTTAACTCAAGTTATTAAAATATGCTAATATGTCAAGGAATATTTTTAACAGATTCTATCCCGGGCTACGTCGCTGTATTTGTTCAGAACAGAACATGCCTTCAGTTCTGTTGTCAGGGTTGAAATCCTACTGGGTGCAACTTGTTTAACAATATGTTCAAGATTCATTCATTTAGACAGAATATGAATAATGTTAAGAACAAGTTATAAACAGCTTGACTTCAGGGGAAGAGAGAGGAGGTTAGTGCTGGAAATGGAACACTGTCATGCAGCACGGATTTACATGGTCAACATGCAAACGGCCCGTCCATGTTTTTTCTGTTTGTATCCTCTTTTTCACATCAGCTCTTTTCCCCTGATCTGCTCTTACAGAGGCTGAATAAAAGTGAGAGTCAAGTCCATTCTAACTCAATTTGCCATTCTGTGAAGGCCAACAGTAGCTAACAGTAATCTGATAACATTTTCTAGTAGGTGTTTTTACCTCTCTGCTCTTTTGTCTCTCCATGTGCTCCTCTCTTTTTCCATCTTGCGCTCCCTTTCTCTACTCTCCGTGCACCTCCACAATCACTTCACACTTATCCCTTCCCTCCTCTTCTTCCTCTACTGTCCTTTCTTCCTCTCCTCTGTTTCTTCTGTTTCTCTCGCCTCAGCTGAGGGGCACCGCAGCAGAATGGGGACAAAAAGAAGTCTCTTCAGTGTGGCTGAGCTATGAGTATATCCATTTAGATTTTACGTAACTCCATCTCTTATAGGACTTCTTTTATACAAGCCATTTACCTCTTTCATGTCACTTTTCACCCACTTTGTCTTAATGATGTTCAGCATTGTATATGGGATCACATTAGCAAGGTTTTTGACTGAGGCTCTGCTCTGTCTTGATGCCCAAACACACTTGACAAGGATGCTGTCTAATTTTTCTAATATCCTGACATAGTGCCTGATGTTTCGCCTTGGCTTCTTTCACTGTCCAATGTTCTGTTCTCTGAGAAATGAGCCAACATGCGGCAGCTATAGCTGCCAGGGCGGACAAATTGTGTCTGATACGATGATGCATTTTATTTCAGCTGTAGCTTAGCATAATGTGTGACATCCACTTAGCATTTGGCTGTTCTGTTGTTTATGTTCATTGTCCTGTTATAATGTGTGATGAAGAGGACCATGAAGAAGGTTCAGCTCCTTGTTTTGGTCATTGCCCACCCAAAAATGCATTATATCTAGCCATTATAATGTGTTCTGACTTGTTTGTTTCCCTAAGGCTCTGTTATGCTGTGTCCACTCAGGCTGTTCTATAGCACAATAATTCTTCTGCCTGTGTGATAGACACTATTCATGTTAGATATTTAATTTAGTATGCAAGTTTTAAAGTTACATATTAGACTTTTCATGTGTTTTTCACGTGTTGTTTTAGCATTAATCCAACTTTTACATTTGAATTCTCCCTCTGAGGCTTATTCATAATGTGCTCTTTTAGCATTCGGCCTGTCTAATATGTGATCCCATACTCCCATTAGTTCTATTCAATTCTGTGATGTTGCATAAGCATGTGGCTCTAGTTTGTATGCAAAATGCTCAGTTGCTGTTTGTCCTTTTCTTCCTAATCTCTTATTCACTGTTCATATCAGTCCTGTTCATTCCGTGTGATGTTTTGTTAGTTCTTGGCACATTTTTCCATGAGTAATATGACATTTGTATTCGGCCTATACTTTCTAATGTGTGATGTTTTGTTAGAGTTTGGCAGAATCTGTATGTGTAATATTTTCTTGACATTTGGCTAGTACTTTTATAATGAGTGACAGTCCATTAGCTTTTGCCCATATTCCTCCTAATGGGCATTGGTGTGCTGTGAGACATGGAATCAAATGCTGTTTACTATGTATTGTTTGTGTGGGCTGATGTGTGACGTGTCCCATTGGCTTGGCAATCTGATAATGGCAGCCATAATATTCTAAACTCCAGCACTGACCGACTGTCAGCGAGCCTACACAAATCTTCATAATCCCTTTAATGGACTCTGTGGGCTGGACAACATCATCTCTCACACACACAAAGACACACACACACACACATCTGAGAAGAGACACCCACTCACAAAGATGCACATACAGCAGATAGTGGAAAGGTCATAAAGCCCAGCAAAAGTGACAATACTAGCAGTAGAGAGCAAGTATTGCCTCGCAAAAAGTGATTTAGAAATGAATTAGGTCAATTTGTGGCATGGCTTTCCTTGACCTGGGACCATGTCTTCTGACAAGTCCGCCAGCCAGACATTTGCATATTGAGATCTATATTGAGACACAATCGAGATAACAAGAAGGCATTTTAATAAGAGGGGTAATTGCAAAGAGCCTTGATGTTATTATCCAAATAACGTATCCAGATAAAGTTCACAAGTAAATACCAGGTGCAAATGGGACCTTATTAACTAAAACCACACACATGCGACATTATGATCAACATGAATCCAGAAAACAATTTTGCACCCAGTGGTTCTAGATGTGGTGGTCAAAGTGTAAAGTTAAGTGTCAGGGAATTCTTAATGCCGGGTTGGGCTGTTGTAAGTAAGCAGTGAGACTGCAGTTTCATGTCAAGTTTGAAGGTGAGTAGAATAGCTAAAAAGTACATAAATGTCATCATTTGAAATGTTCAAGAATTAAAGCTTGCTTCATGTATATAGCTGACATGTTTACAAAGATTTAGCTATCAAAGCTGGTGTTTTGGAAGCTCCTGCGGTTTGATTGACTGAGATGCCACATTATTTGTTGCTCACAAACATGATATCAAAGACATTTTTACCATCATTTTGATTCCAACTTTGAACAACCTTTTTTTTAAGAAAGTGTTTGCTCCCTTGACCCGTGTCACAGGCTTTGCTTTGTGCTGTGCTGTGTGTTGTATGTAAAAACAGGACTGCAATAAAGCTCTGATGGTGTACCCAAAATGTAAAAGAGAAAACCACTATACCTGAAAAGGTGTGCAGTGAGGTAGTCATGCAAGAGACGGATGACAGAAGACTGCATCAGAGTATAATGTCAAAGTGATGTGAAGCCAAAACAAACAAATTGGAAAACAAGAAAGTTGACACGTTTAATGCATCTTGGTCAACCTGCTTTAATGATTATTTTCCACATATTACCCATATAAAAAGCTTATTTGCCCTCACTTGAAATCATTTTAGTGTTGTATATTTTTTAGACAAAAGTAGATAATAACTATTTGCAGATATAACAGATTTGCTACAAATAAAATTAGTCCACATTAACATGAAACACATCAGAGGGATAAATATTGTATTCTGTGTTTTCTGAACTTGTTATTAGATATCTAATGCTTCAAGAAAAATGTAGTGTTTGTTCTAATTAATTGCTGAAAATGTCGGTATGTATGACCTACCAGGTCAGGTGGAATGCCTGGGCTTCTCAAACCTCATCTTCAGTAATGTGGTTCTGAAATGGGAATTTTCCCTCACGTTTAAAAACCTCTCTCAAAGAAGCTAAAGGGCCCTAAAGTCTTGGTGTGTACACTCATCTTAAAGAATAGATCCAGATTCACTGATGCAGGACCTGCAGTCTCACAGGAACCGGTGCTATCCAATATGACGCTAATCAAAACAACAGTTGAGGCGGACAGCCATGCACACCTCACTCAAAATTCAGTACCCAGTGGCTATTAGCAGTATCTGTTTTGAATCTGTGATCCCCATAGACACCACGCCCTTAGGACCATGCAGGTGCCAAAAGAATCACAAATATTTGATGTTATTAGGGCAGCACAGATCACTCTGAGCTTTTCAAGTTGGTTGGCATTTGAGCTGTAAACCTCATAAAGGATAGTTCTTGCACAGCTCTTGCACATCAGTTTCAACCAAGCATCTTATAGGGACTTGCTTTTCTGAAATGGTTCTGTTGTGTACAGCAGCCTAATCCAAGTGTGTATATCCAGGCGGATGAGGAATTCAAAGGGTTGGATGTACCTTTTCTCCACATGGTATTGGTACTTGTTTTACACCAATAATTGTCAATCACCAATACTATACCATATCTGACTTAACACAGGGTCATGTGTTGCATTAGGTGAGTCACACCTAAACTCTAGCTTATTTAGCATTTTCTTATAATCAAAATAAACATTCAAAGGTCATGCTTGACCTCGGAAACAGGAGTTGACCTAACAATCTAACCTCTAGGTCCATTTAGTGGCTATGGTGCTTTCACATCACATAAACCTGCAACCTTCAGCAACACTTTTTGCCATTCTGTCATTTGATAAGAAAATATATAAGGAATATATAATCAAACCACAGGGAAACAAGGTTATTTTATATCTATATCCCAACTCTGTTTAGTTTTTATATTTTTGCTCCAACCTTTGCTCTTTTACTTTTCTGTCCAGCCACTCAGTCAGTCCTACAGTTCAAAGGGTTTTTACGTAATAGAGCAGAATAACAGACAATTAAAGCTGCAAGCAGCGATTAACGGGCCCTCGCACATGTGCTCACATCAGCCGCAGTCGCCACTTCAAGACCGGACACCAGTCACAGAGAGGTTAACTGTGTGTAACGGAAAGATTTGGGCCGCGAGGGCCGGTGACAGGGTCGGTGAACACAATCATTTTATAAATAGATTATTAATCTTAGCGCCCATAAAATATAAAGTAATCAGGGTTTTCCAACATAACAATAAAATATGCTGAGAGTTGTCAATCATATTTTGTCAATCATCAGTGTTAGCACTGGTTTCTCTGTCATGTCAAAAGTATTTATGAGGACAGAGGAAAGTGAGTGTGTGTGTTTTTGTGAGTACGATCTCAGCTCCAACCTGCTGTCATGTAAATCAATGACAATTGTCTCATAAGGCTTACTTCTTGTTTCCAGTAGGTGGCGCTATGACTAGGACTGAATAATTGTCATATCGATGTCATCAGAAGTATAAAGCCTGAGAAATTTGAAGCATATTGGATTGTTTGCACTCAAGTTACAAGAACTTCTTGTTTCACAGCGAGGCATTAAAGTTCAACGCCACATCATGAACACACCGTTCAAGTTGATACAAAACCTTTAGCAACTTTTCATGGCCATGGTCTTAAGATGGCGCACGGGAAATTTGAAGTCAACCTGATAAAAAAAGTACACGACTCTGAAATGAAATAAAATACACAAAAATTAAATGTTTATTAGAAATTGCTGACATCATGTGCATTTTAGGGTGTGGCTCAAAAACTTTTTTAATACAGCACAAGTTCATACTCTGGGCCCTAAAAATGCATCCTCACCGTCAGGATGTCTTCTGTCATTGAACTTGAAATGGTGGGACATAGATGGATGGCAGGAGGCATTGAGCTCAGCTGCATGCAAGTATAACACTCACTGTCACCACCCTCTCTCCTTCTCTTTCAGGCTTCCCCCTTTCCTCAAGTTTATCTCTCCACACACTTTCTATTTTGGCTGTATGATAGGAGTGTGTGACTTAGTATCTGCTGGGACTTGCTCAGTAAATGAGCGCAGGTTGACTGACAGGGAAGTTGAAGGTTGCGATCCTGATAATTCTGCCTCTGAAACAGCCAGCACAATTGTGCTTTCTTTGGACTGGACTGACAAAGTGAAGATATTGGTTACGAGAAGGATACAAATGATGGGTCCACACAACCCAATGTTTGTTCCAATGTTACAGCTTCGATCCAGCCAAAGGGGTTTTTGTCTCGAAAGGTGAAATATCCTCCTTCAAAATGATAAATATCAAAGATTTAGTTTCTTTTAACAGATGCGTAAAGATGGTTTGTGTGTGTGTGTTGTGGTACTTTATAGTCATTACAGCAAACCTACAATTTCATGTCTGTTAGACATCGCTGATGTGTATTTGATTAACAATTTAATCAAAACATTGCTCAGCTCTGTTTCCCTCTCCTTTATTAAGAACTCAAGTTCTGTGCCCTTATTGTGCACCAATTACAGAATCCTTTCCAAAGCAGCATAAGAGACCTGCTGGACAAATACATCCCTCTTTTGTAATTTGCTGGGTGTCAAGATTGGTTGGCCTTCACGGTTGTTTTGTTTCATTACAGGAAAGAGTTTTGACTGGGTTTAACAACACTTATGGAGGACTTTTTAGACTGTTGGCTTCAGCCCATGTTTCTGCACAATGATCCAGGAGTTCCATAGAGGGACCTAAAAGTTGGAGGAAGGTAATTGAGAGGCTAAATGCAATGAAGCAGAGGTGATGCGTACATGTTTACCTACTGAGCCATTATCTGGGGTCTGAGGGTTTGGAATTTCACAATTCAGCACCTCTCCATAGGCTGTTTGGAGAACCACTGCCTAACTGGCTGCAGCTGGAAGTTACTGCTGGGGCCAGCATCATCACTTTGGGACACCTAGTGGAACTGGTGCTCAAAGATTACATGATATGAATTATTGCCCGGGCTAACACAGAACAAGATATTTGGGACAGTTTCAGAAGAGACACTTTGAGCATCCAACAGGGGATGATTGGTAGCTGTTGAGGGAGCATCAGGAGATATGACCTAAAGGCAGTGTCCCAGTGCTGGGCGACTTTAATGGACTAATAATGACTCTGGGGCGGCCTGGTGGGAAAGCTAATAATGATGGACTCTGTTAAGGAAATTAGTTTTCCAAGGCCTATGTGAAAGAAATGCGGAGAGGAAGAGGTACCCTCCCACACACACCACCGCCACAAAGCGATGCAAAATGGCAAAAAACAATGTGTGGTGCGGTTGTTTGTGGTCACTTTGCATCTCTTTAAGTCAGGAATGCTTAGGGGAATGGGGTGGGGCGGTTACATGTCCAAGGGCCAGCTGTCTCATCATCTGTTAGTATTATTTCATACACGTTCAAATGTTTCTAAACCTGCCACTGCAAAGGTTAAAAACATGACGAGAAAGATTGGACCACTGTAATATTTAAAATAGAGGGTACTGTGTACATGGTACCTTAGCAGTTAATGGAGCGTAGCATTCAGGTGGTTAGGTGAGGCAGAGTGCTAAAGTCATGCTCACACTAGTTGACTGGCATTGGCTGTTTCATTGTTGCTTTGCCATCAGTGGCTCATACAACAGCTGCTTGGCAACCAGGTAACAAATAATGTCCAATTATATTAATGTTAGTGTCCTGCACCAGACTACTCACTGCTATTTGCTGCTGCCGGTCCCTAAAACTTCCTCATTATGTGTTACATTTTTGGTCTTGTTTGATTTACCAATGATGATCCATGTATGTGCTTATCCAAACAGAATCCTCATTACTGCCTGGATTGTTGTCTTGAGACAACAGAAAGATAGAGAAAAGTTTAGTATTAACGTTCTTGCGCTTTACCATATATTAAATGTTTTTCACATTCATAATTGATTGAGTTGACCAATTATGTTTTCTGCAATCCAAAACCTCTTCTACATTTCCAAGAAGAAATACTAAAACCCATTTATTTATCTTCCCAATTAAAGTCAAGTTTAAGCATGAAATCAGAAGAATCAGTCTTTAAAAGCCATTATGTGTAATTTCTGTGTAATTGTAAACTCAATCTCCTCCTAAGCTCATTAAAGCCCAACACTCAGAAACAATACCACGGACACTGCTTCAGTGTGACCTGGCTAATCTGATCACAGAAAATGTAAAGTTGCAATAAGTTTGTATCATAACTTGAAACTCCCTCCCTGCCATTATAATCACCTATGGTTTGTTAACTTGAGAGACGCACACACACATTCACTCACACACACACACACACACACACACACACACAATCCTCCAGGCCCATCAGTCATCTCTCTGCCAGGCATGATCCCAGCATGAAATACAAGACAGAAACAAATAGTTTGATTGGCTGATTAGCACCAAATGAGTACCTGATTGGTTTATTAGCATGTTGATCAGAGCTGAAGAGCCTCTACTACTGTGGAACAGAGCTCCCCAGCATTTTGGCTTGGTCTCATCAGTGTTTTTGAGTGAAAATAAATACGTGGTAATTTTTTTCATTTTGGTTAAATGAAAACAGAGTTCTCACAGTGATTAATGAAAGATTACCAAGATATTTCTATCAATCCACCATTCTGTAGCAAACAAGAGAAAAAACGGAGGGAACACTACTTAGAGATTAATAACCTTGACAAATTTGATACTCTATTAAACAGACATGAGTCATTTTGGTTTATATACTGCTTTTTGTGTTTCAGATGTAATTAAGTAACTGAAAAATATTAGCTTGTGTTTTGGCTTTGTTTTGCCAAACTGCTGGCCAACCAGTTAGCAAAACTGCACCATTGCCCCTCAACCCTCTTTCATCCACTCTGATTCAACAAGTAAAAGCAGCACTTGCGACATACTACCTATTGGTCGCAGTCATCGATCCACATCAGTTCATCGTCAGCCATGAGCACACTGACGCTGGGACTGCAGACCCGTGGGAGCGCACTGACTGCCAGGCTTTGTCGAGACAGCTGCAGTGATGGAGGTGCATCCAGGACTCTCCAGAGATAGAGCAGTGATGTGATGACAGTGAGGCTGTGTGTGGTGACAACTCACTTGTGCTCTGGCCTCACTTTCCTGGACACAGAGGGTTCGGCTGTTGCATGAATGTTTCCTCCTTTTAGGATAGATTTGTGGAAGGTTCAGCGCTTAATGTGGGAACCAAAAGTGAAATATATCCTCAAAGCAGCAAGGAAAGTTTCTCAATTGTTCCTGCTTGGTAGTCTGCTGCAGACAACACATAAGAAGACAGTTGGGAGAGAAAATGCCATAAGCACTTATGATGTTTTGCAGTGTAATGTAATCCAATCCAGCCTTACAAAGTGCAGCCTCAGAAATTACCATATAGCTGAGCAAACACCTTTTTGTCAACAACAATTTCCCATTATAAGCTTCACACAAGTATTTTTTTAGGGCTGCTGTATTGTATTGTATTACATTATATTAGACAGGTGTCCATGATATTGTGTCCACCCACTGTAGAAAAATGTTGTGCTCCTTAATTAATCAATAATGGTTGTTTATATGACAGTAATCAAAATGAGAGGGCTACAAATTCATACAAATATGAATTCATTATGGATTGACATTTCACCAACAGAAAAGATAGGTTAAAGAACTCTGAGACACCAATTGAGTCTGCATGTGTGTTACTGTGCATGTGTGTTGGCACGTATGCATCAGTTTCTAACATTGCACATGCAGCCCTGGCTGTTAATATAAATTGCCTTGTGCTGAATTGAAAAACGAATCAATAGGATGAAAAATACAAAAATAGATTTTTACAGTTTGGTTTCTATGGGAGGTCCAGCGTAAAGATCTGTAGGCACATACTGATGGAGTGAAGATAGTTTTAAAATTATTTGTAAATGTGTATTACATGATTTGTAACTGAAAAACACGATTTGAAAATATTTTACTTACATATTTTTTACTTCAACTTCTCAGATCTGATCCTTTTCACTTTCAAAAAGCTTTCTGCGCTTACAAATATCTGGTGCTATGCATGGATTAGGTTACTTTCGCTTTCAGGATTTTGAGACAATTTCAATGCTGGCCCCAGCTCCACAAATTCATAAATGCATGCTGCGTTTACATGCCGGTGGAAAACTGGGACATCTGGGCTATCGGCATATTCATGTTTAATTTCAAAGTGGGAAAGATGTTTTGCTAAATAAAAAGAACAGCTTGTCGCCCCTCGATTAGAGCATATACATTTACCAACCACAGACTCTAAACAGTAACCTATAAATGTAGATATATGGTTAAAATAAGCTACTGCTTGGTGGAGATGTTCTTCTTCTGAGAAGAATGTTTTACATTTACAAATCTTCTTTTTCTGTTACAAATCATGAAATATAAATTTACAATAATATTCAGACTATTTTCAGTCCTTGCATACTTCCTTCAACATTTTAGATACAATATGAAATTGTTATGGGAAGCAGGATTATAAAGATGAGCAGGAAAAATATATAGCTTAATGGTTATGTCAATTTACATTCTATGAATGTCCCAAAACAGATTACTATTACACACCATTTAATGTGTCTATGCTATCCTTCCCAATTGTACATTGAAAGACCCTGTATTAAAGTAAAAGTGCTTTACCACTTTCTGTAAGAAGGGATGTGATCACTGACTGTATAATATAATAACTAACTGCACCCATGTTACTCACATCCACATACAATTATCTCCTCCTGGATCATTGAACGTATAGTCGAGTTGAATTCTGGCTCTTTAATGCACCCATTTGTGGATATGCCAATGCACAATGAGAAATGAGAGTGGATGCTGTTACTACTGCACACATGGATGATTCTATGGTTTAGATTCTGCTTCCCTTAGAGGGGATGGTAAATGCCAAAAAATACAATGCTGCTCTGAGAGACCTTTGTCCTTTTGCAAAGCATTTATTGTTTGAAAGGAGTAGTCTTGCTCACTCGCTCATTTCCATTTATTCCACTCCACAAAGTGCTTATATCTGACTCTCCCAATGTCCTGTTTTTCTTGAACATTAAAAGGTGGGGTAGGTAGTTTTCTTTTTTCATCATTGGGCAAAAATGCCATATTAACCGTGCTGCATATTGTAATTCAAGCGGTCTGAGAACAAACCTCTACTTAAGCCCCTCCTTTAGGCTCTGTTTTCAGGCTTCAGAAAATCTAGCCTGTGGCAGTAGACTTTAGCCAATCATGGGTTATTTCAGAGAGACGGTGCATTCATATTGGCTAAGTCACAAGAGCAGATGCGCATGCAGGTCCCTTCAAATCCTGAAACAGTGGTGGAAAATCCTGCCGAAAATCCTGCAACTTGTGATACATTTTCAATACTTCCTTTGCCTGCAGCGGCATATCGTACAAAACAGCAACACGTCCCGGCTGCACGCGGAGATTCAGGCTCATTATGTTCAATGTGATGGAAATCATAACAATGAGTGGCAAAGAGGCATGATGACAAACAGTGGGGTATATCTTTTGAGGGGGGACAGTGGTATGTGTGTGTGTGTGTGTGTAGTGTACTAGCCTCTCATCCTGCTGTTGGGTGGCATTGCAGCTGCCTCTGAAGGCTGGGGCACTCTGATCTGCGGCCGCGAAGCGCTGGAGGGGAGTATTTGAGAAGACAAGTTTGGGTTGGGAGGGACCGCGGTCTCTGTGAGGCTCATGCCGTGGAGAGCGAGCTCTACGACGGATACAGTTTTGCAGGGGGACCGGTCAAAGTTGGGGGTTTGGTGGGAGGGGCCATGCGGAGTGATACGAGGCAGCAGATGTTGTCTACCGGAGCTTTAAGAGGCCTGGGACTCAACTCTATTGAATTGTCTAATGAGTGTATAGAAACAACTGGGACCTAGTGCTACCTCTTCCATCCATAGGCTGATCATGGATTCAAAGCCACACTTCTCCACAGCCCTGAGCATAGCAGTGTATTTGAAACTCTGTACCATATCCCCACTGACAGATATCCTTGTATATAAGAAGGAACCATAATCTATCGTTAGTAACTGAGCCTTTGTTACTCCTTATTCTTTTCAGGGAATAGCTCTGGTAACTGGCAGCAAGTTCCGTGTAAAGTATCACTTCAGTTAAAGTACCTGATCGGGGAGATGATAGCTATGAGGTGTTTTATATCCGACACATGGTGTTGAGCATGTTGGCACTGTAAAACACTGGGTATATAACAAGGCCCTTCATTATTATTTATTTAAGGCCCCAATTCATTTCTGTGTCTGATCTTTTTGTTTTTACAGTGGTTTGCCACCATTTGTTGTCTCATGTTAGTCTGTATTAAACAAGACTAAAGGCCCTTTCAGACACAACGCGACAACAGGAGTCAGCGGTTAAGTGAGAATATGCTGCATGTTTTTTTTTTCAAAACCTCAACAGAAGTCACTCTCAGGGGAAGAGCAGCTAACTGGAATAAAATCTGGTTCTGCCACATACACTACATGAAAACACACAGGGCTCAGTTGTGACTCATGACGGTAATGGTGCTGTTAAAAGCAGTAATTCTATTTTATCCATGAAGCTCACGGATTTCTACGAAAGCATTAAAACATTTTTGTGGCAGCTATTATTAGTGGACCTGCCAAAGGACTGTTCAGGCAGAAGGATTTTAATGGGGATGCCCCTTCAACCCATTCAGATTCTTTGCCTATAACTACGGAGTCATGGCTAATGTGCTGCAGGCTGGTGAAGATGGAGATAGATGGATCTTAAAAAAAGATGGATGGCTTTCACATAGTGATGCTGAGCATTCAGATTGTTCCTAAGATGTTTGAGGGAAATATCTCCCAGGTGGAGGGAGATTGATTAGTTGTGTCTAATAAGAATAAACATGTCTAACAACTCTTTTAATTGCTATTTATTTTTGATCTGCACCCTTCCCTCTCTTTCTTCCTCCTTCGTGTCACCTCTCCCTCTGTCATGTTAGTTTCACATTGACGCCATGAAAGAAAAAACATTTAGGAGCATATTCTTAATGTCTAATATATAAGACATTAACAGCTGTGTATCACAGGCTTAAATCATGCGCCTCACTGGAATAACAGAATGTATTGTAACTCTGCTATGCTTGAGATGTATTGTTTCATATATTCACCAGTGAATGAAGACAAGCAGTTAGAATAGTATATACATTGGCCTAATTCTGGCTTTAGATAAGAATATCACTGCATTTATTAATAGCACTTGCCAATGTGGATGCAAATAAGTAATATTTTTACATTCTTCACCCTCCAGCGATTCTCAGTGGGAGACTGAGAGTGAGTGTTGGACCGCCTACATTGGACTCAGCCTGCCACCAGCAGTGCATAAAGGTGGAATGACTTTACTTCCTAATCATAACCATGGGTTGTTAATTGTGAACAATACACAGTATGAACACAGTATTTTCTCTCCATATTCCCTTCTCTCTCAAACTATCCGGGTGGAGCACTAGTGAAGATGGATCACTGCAATGAACATTTATATTCTTGCATAGGTGCCCGTGCTCGTGCATGCGCGCACACACATACAAACTGTGATTGTTCTTTATAGAATATCCACAAATCCATACACTGTTATATAAAGAAAATGTGTGTTTCTGCACACACACTCTTCTGCTTCAGTAAGGCTGGTGAATTACCTGTATATCAGAATGTCTGATTGGTCAAATACTTAGTCCGCAGCCTCATGGCTGGGCTGCTGTTGTTGGAGTTAGTGAAATGTGATCTTGGGAGAATGGTGACATCTGATTGCTCTGCTGTGGCACCTTTAAAGGGACACTCACCTCAATGCTAACTATAATGGGAGGACAGGAAAGGTGTATTGCTTCTGGTGACTCTAGACCAAACTAATAATGTTACAAAAAGTTAACAATAGTAATGCCTCAAATACAACCCCAAAACACACCCAGTTTGTTGCCAATTTCCTTTTTTTCCCTCATTTTAATACATGCAGAGATATTGTTTTCCTGGCCATTGTTTAGGGAGTTGTTGTTAACAGCTGAGCTATTTTCAATGACAGAGGCCAGCTTTTCTGTCAACAGGTTAACATGCTCATAGATAATATAGAATTAGCATATCACTGTTCATAATGGAGTTTTCTTTGTAATGTGATCAATTTTGTGTAACAATCTACTCGTATAGTAGATACTGCGTATATAAGTGCGCATGCGCTTGTAAGTGCGTGCTGCCTGATACGGTTGCTCCGCTCGTCTTACTTGCTCTTTTAAATCTTTTTGTTATTTAACTTTGTACTTATGGGTTTTTTTGTTTGGTGTTGACTTGTTGGTGTCGTGGCCTCCACAAATGTGCTGGTGGGGAGGTTTTTGGTGTTTCTGTTCGCTCTCGAGGTACTTTCACGTGCAGTCAGCTGAGGGCAACAACTGCATGGCCGCTTTTGTTTACACCCGGGATCAGCTGATTGAACTGAAGCCGGCCATGGTGACCAGATCTGCGGACATCCCGAAGGAGATCTGGAGAGAAACACACCGAGGCTGCAGGGGAA
>JAVQJD010016180.1:0-19909 GCA_036023655.1 Nannoperca australis | reverse complement strand
AAAGCCCCCCCCCCCCACACACACACACACACACACACACCTGCTGAAGTATCATTGAGCTTGGTCACACAGAGACATTGTGAGCTCTTGTTGTGGGTAGAGCTGAAATGATCCTTTGTTTAGTTAATTGATCAACTAGTCAATCAACAGAAAAGTAATTGGCAACAAACAAATCACAAATCTAAGCAGAATGCCAACATTTCACTTGTTGCAGATTCTCAAGTGTGAATATTTGCTGAGTTTTCGTTTTTTTAAATTGAATCTCTTATGTGAATATATTTTGGGTTTTGGACTGTCAGACAACACAAGTAATATTAATGTGTCAACTTGGGCTTTTGGAAATCGTGATGGGCATTTTTCACTATTTTCTGACATTTTATACAACAAACTATTAATCAGTTAATTGAAAGCAGACGAATCAATAATACAGAATAATAACTGTTAGATGCAGCCCTTGTTATGAAGGGAAGAGAAAACAGATTTTACCCAACAGGCCTCTATTATGCCTCACATTATTGCAACTGGACATGCAGGAGAGATGCTTTACAGTAAGTGTGACACTTGTCTTCAAATATAATAGCAGCTAACTTCAGTCACTGCCTTTAGTGTTGGATCTCTGATGTTGACTCATTTACAAGGTATTTCTCTTTTTTGGGGGACAAATGAAACTTAAAAAATCTGACTTAACTTTTACTGGGTGTGTCCAATCACAAGTGGCATTTACTCCCACTGTTTTAGCTCTTCTGTAAGTGCAGTACATGTACATACATCTACAATACAGAGAGAACGAGCAGGAAGTCTACTGTGAATCCACGGACACATCCTGAGGCCAGTCAAAGACTATTAGCTGCTACTGTATAGTTTGTTTGAAATATTTAGTATACAGCTTTTGGAAACGTTTCAAGTAAAAAAATAAAGAATTCTGAAAATCAAACGTACTTACCTGACAAAAGAACTCCAAACACCGATAACAATACGCTCATGAAAACACGTGTGGTCATCATTAACAGCGAGGTTAACAGATATAGGGAGGCTACTTTCTGTACCGCCTGATAAATATCTTATTAGGCTAACTACGTAACTAACTAAACGTTTCAAGCGTAATGTAACTCTACTGTCTACCTTTCTTCAATCAATTTCTTTTCTTTTGTTTTAAACTTCAATAACATTTTCAATTTAAATGCCAACTGTACTTGAAAATGACCGTCGTGTACTGAATATCAACGCGCAGTCTTTGACAGCATGTCGTCAAGGTGGCGCAGTAACATTTAGCTTCCTGTCAGGGGGGTTTTCAAAATAAAACCCATCTTGACAAACGTACTTTCAACTGTAAGGTACCCAACGCAATATATATAGTATATACTTGATTATAACCTAGTATTCGATATGGTTTTGTCACACTTCATCCCGAACAGTACTGTTTGTATGTTTTATTTCTTTTTTGCAAAGGCGTCTCTTGATTTTCATTTGAAGATAGAACTTTCAGCTTCCGGTATTGTTCTAGCTTTCTGTACCAGACTGGACAGATGCAGTGGTAAAAGGCAGCAATTAGTCAAATTGTCTTCATTCAAACGCTGATTCACAATATCTGGAACCCTAGAGCATGAAAAATGTTTTTTTTTTTTTTTTTTTTTTAAATACATGTGTTTTTATTGATACATCCCATAGGCCTACTGCTTTACATGATACCAGGGATACCAGCGTTCACTGAGGCTTTTCAGATTTTTTACACAAATGTAGCTGTAGTAGCTGAAATGCTACTAGGGAGGGTCCAGCCTGTACAAGCTACACTATCTATAAAAACAGAGGAGGGGGGAGAGAGAGAGAGAGAGCGAGAAAATCTATGAATATGCTGTAGTAGAATGATTAAAAATACTCTTTTTGTCATACTGGCTACTTTGTTTAACTTCTTTATTATTGTGTATTTCTGTGCTTTGTTTTTGAATATGCAATGTTTAAAGGGAGGCCAAGGCAAAATAATCAGTCCAATAGGTAATCTTACTGCATCTCTGAGGTCATCTTTCTATGATTTGAAAATGTTTGATTGTGTTGCTAAAAACTCAACATAAGATGATTAAAGTGAAAAGGTACTGTTTTATAATTTCTGGTGACCACGGTAAACTCCTCCACTTCCTTAACAGAATATACCATCAAACTCTGCTGAGTGAGTGAGCAGACCTTCCTACCCTGCAATCCCACAGAGCAGTCTGAGTGGGGCTCAGAATTGTGTGTTTTTCATGGTTATCACATTAGATACATATGGCTGAGGTGGATGTATTCATTTTTGCTGTCTAAAAAAAAGCCGGTGTCCAATCTTGGCTTTGTTTTAGTTAGTTTTTTAGTTAGTGGCCACAGCTCTTTGAACACTGCTGGGAGTTTCCCATGCTTCTAAACAATAGAAGGAAATTTAGTATCTCTTATTCATGCAATGAGTCCACAAAGCACTTGAACTGTAAGTAGACAGTTTGTATTGGGGGTTGGTCTCTGTGTAGTGGTTTTGTACATTTCACATTAACTGAATGATGTCTAAAATGTGTTTTTCTTGAAAAACCTGAAATTATGCAGTTAAAAAAAAACTTTTGTGTATAAAAATACTGGCTGTGTGTCCCAATTCCATGCTACAGACTAATTCAAAGCAGCCTTTAAGTACATATGTTCACACTGGAAAAGTGAGTACACTCAACAAAAGTCAGTATTGTGCTATTGATGGAATCCATTGCCCCATAATGCAATGCACAAAGCAAATGGAGGTGCCACTTAAAGCTGCAACAAATTGAAATTGATTGCAATGTGGTGGTGTGACATCTCACAACTCTTGGGAATAACATTTTACTTTCTCTTTCCAAAGTTTAATAGGTGGCTTTCTAAAGTTGCAGATCCGCTGATATCTGACAGTGCACTTAATGTATGACGTTCTGAGTATAAAATAGTAAAGCATGTTGATTTCATGCATACTAAGTGCAAAAACAAACCCAATACACTAGACAGTTCTACTCTATTTACTATGATGTGATGGTACAAAGCATAAGTACAAGTTATCTCAAACTTTGGGAAGGATAAAAAACACTCCAGATGCTGAGTTACTTCCCTGTTCCATTACAGCATAGCAGTGAGGACGACCCAGAAATAAGTGAACTTCCAGTAGTTCATTCCTTCCAATGCCTCACATAAATAAAGTATTGTTTAGTGAGCTGTTCATTGTGAGGCTCAGAAAGGCCCAGGGCTAAGTGATGGATGTTTATATTGATCCAACAACTTGGGCTTGATGGCCCCGGCATCGGCCAGCTTTCAGTCTGCAACAAAAGGTTTAGAGAGGATGAAGGATGAGTCCCGGCAAAACACAACCCATGGGAATGGTGCTGGGCTGAGATGTGCCGAGGGAAGGGACCTCTTTCAGGCTGTGGACTAAAGGTCAGGAGAAGTATTGGAACAGGCAAGGAGGGCGGGATGGAATAAGAAATAGAAAGAATGTGTCTGTGTTAGTGAGGAATGTGATATAAAGTGACTTCAGAGTAATTTCTGGGTGTAATTCAACTGTGTTTTGTAAAGAAATCCACAATCACTGTCAACATGAATGACTGCTTATAGCTAGTTTAAACAAAAATGTATTCTGGATTGATACACGATCTGCCTCTATTTCTAAAAGAATCAACTCGAAATAATTAAAAAGTGGGGAAACAGCAAAATGTTTGTGTTTATGTATACAATATGTTTTTCTTTCAGACAGTATAAGTGCATTCTGTCACATTACATTATTGAATAATGCATCTCTGAAGAATCAAACATTATGCAACACTTCTTACACAGTCTGATTGACTTTTGAAATGAGCATTTTACTGAACATTTTACACACAGAGCATGATTATGATAATCATAGTAGCTTCATGCAGATGTTTTCCCTATACTGCACCAAAAGAACATGTAAACATTTAGACAATTGGGAAATCTTTGTTTAATGTGTTTTAAAATACTGTCTTTCCTCAAAGTTTAACTCTAATGTAAACATCATTTTATCACCATGATACTTAATAACTTGTTTTCTAATTATATGAGAATTGCTTGTAAAGATGATTTTAAACTGATGACATGTTTCAGAAATCTATTACAGACAATGTGTCAGTACCTCTGTTTGAGGTCTTAAAGTCTGCGATAAATGGAATTTATATATTTGTTCAAGCACAGTCCATATAATGTATAAAACATAACATATTTCCTTTTTTGGTGCAATAAATATCCTTTGTGGTCATTACTGTATTTTGTCTTTTTCATCCAATGAACAAGCTCAGTTTTTGGGAAAGAGGAGAGTAACTACCTCAATACTCTGAAATCAGAGGATAAGATAAATAAATATTATATTTATTAAATGGGAAAAAATTCAATTATTATTCTTAGTATTTTTTCCTATACAGCAGTGGGATCTGTGTAGGACGTAAAGTCACTGCCAACAAAAAAAGATTCAAGTTAAGTTATTTATGTTTATTTATATTTTAAACTAATTTCTTACATGGTCAAATTACTCAATTTGTCAGCCAATCTTAGCTAGTGAGATGCATTAGAAGTCTACCTGTTATTACCCAGACCTTGCATGACAATACATCAGTTCATCTGCAGCAGGTTGCAGCACCTCAGTGTCGGTGCCTCCAGTCTGAAACGTTGTGTGTTAAGGGCTCACCTTTCCTGCGGTGTGGCCCGTCCCTGTGTGTGTGCTGGCGTCCGACACCGTGACGATCGTGCTCCCTGACCCGGCTCTTTGACCTCTTGTCCAGCCCTGGCTCTGTTGGACAGATGTCTTGGCACTTGCAGCTCTGTAAATACTCTGACCAGGTGTAGAAGCAGGACACCCAGAGAAGCCACGCACCGATCGGCATCTTGAGTCAACACTTCCTGGATGCAAGACCCGAACCCCTACTGCAACTTCACTGTACCGTCCATACCCTCAGCAAATTCTGAACTCCCTACTGTGGCGCTCCACAAACATTCAACACGTGACCTGTCCTGCGCCCCACTTTATTTGGAGATACTTAAAGTGTTTTCTTCATATTCCTTAAACATGGCGGTGTGCTCCTCTTCCCTCCCTGTGTAATTTGGCTGCTCTTGGTCTCCCCATCTCCCTCCTCTTTGGGTCCTTTTCCCCCCCGAGGAGGGAGAAGTTGGGGGGGAAACAATGATCAAAAAACAAGTTTCAGACCTCATGCTGAGCGAGTAGTGAGGGGAAGGGGACCAAGGGGTACTGTCTTGTCCAACAACATCTGTGCCATTCATTCTGCATTGGATAAGGAGGGGGGGAGGAGAGAAGCGAGAGGAGGTTGAAATAAGGGGGAGGTAACACAGAGAGGCCTGCTTTCCCAAGTCAGATCAGTTCCATTAATCAAATGTCTCTCATGTGACTGATCAAATGCAGCAGAACAGTTTTTGATTATGTAGAACATTGCAGAATTTGACTAATTAAATCTCTGTTTTGATCATTCTGAAAGTATTTCACCTAAAACGAGCAAATGATTTTAAAAAAAGTTGCACAATGAAAGATATGAAGTTAACTTGTAGTATGTTCAATTTGTCAAAGAGATGAACATTTCGTTCTGCTACACAAAGTGCATTTTTCATTTTGAGTTCACATGCTGAGATGTAAATTACTGGACCAGAAGAACGTTGTTTCTTTTGACAAACAACAGCTTCAAAAAAGACAAAATGGGAACAAAGGCTTCTCTTTCTTTCAGTGCGTTGCTTTAATGTGACAACTCAAGTCAGCCCCCCAACCCCAACCCCCCCGACTCACCACCCAAACTCCCACCAGTCAACTAGCCAAGCAAATTTGTAGCTGCCTGTCTGCACAGTTTGACTCACATACATCATCTTGGCCCGCCCATCAGCAGCAAACAAAAGTAGCAAGTCAACCTTGTCAGAATGTTCTGCTTTAGTTTCAAACACAGTCACAGTCAAACAGTTTGAGTGGACTCCCAGAGTGTACCGAGATTACACTTTTGATTTGCTCTGCGTTTTATCTGCCTGTAAACAAAAACAAATGGGATTCCATACAAAGTGCTGTTGAGGTTTTGGCCATTTATCTTTGTCAATTCCTGTATACCCTCAGTTACAGGCAAAAGAGATGGCACCTCATTGCAACTGAAAAAGGCTCATTTGGTTGAACTCATGTTATCAGTCTATTAAAGTAAGATTATGATCGGCCTTTCTTCCAACAATACAACACTTCCTTTGCCCTTCATGGACAGCTTTTCATGCGTTCACTATGTTGATATCAGAAACACATTTCTGAGTTCACTGATGACTGATATATCAAATAAAGAATCTATAGACTACAAATACACACCTTATCTTAGGCCTAGGTCAGTGGTAGGCAAATAGTGGCCCATGGGTCAAATCTGGCCCTCCAACTTAAATATTTCCCTTCCATAGTTTACATCAGAACCTTTACATGATTAAATGAAAAATCACGGATACTGTTTCTTGTTCTGTGCCAGGCTGTTTGAACAGTGGATGGTGCTGAATAAAGTCTAATAAACTCCAATAAAATAGTTGTATAACTTGTGTGGTGTTAATGTTTTTGTTACTCAGCCAGTGTTCCCAGGTCTGGTGGACCTACCGCATTATTGGGTTTTTAAATTAATACAACCATAACAGTTTATGTAAAAATACTTAACAGATGTTTACTTTATCCCAATTACAAGCAATGTAGACAGCATATATTATAAATCTTTGTCATTTACCTCTGTTAATCACATTTATGAATAAGGAGGCCATTCGTTTCTATTATAATTAAGATATGATGGAAAAAACATGTTTAACTTGAACAAATATAAATGAAACAAGGTTTTTCATCACTATTGATGTATATTTCTTAAAACTTCATTAGAAATTGAACACACACGTCTACACAGCACAAGCCCCATTGAACAGATACAGTACCCATGCCAGTCCACAAAACATCAGCCCCATTCAACACACAGCCTGTTCATGCAACACATGAGGGGCAGAGCTTTACTGTGTGTGTGTGTGTGTGTGTGTGTGTGTGTGTGTGTGTGTGTGTGTGTGTGTGTGTGTTGCATATGTATTTCTTACACTTGACGCATGTATTCTGTGTCTTCCTGTCCATCTTGGGTCCACACAAAATCTAGAAAGGTTCCCGCAAGGTAGAAGATAAAATGTGCAGGAAATCGGGGAGCAGACAGGTGTCGATGCTTGAAATATAACAGTGTTGCAACCTTGTGTGATAATAGCAGGAACACACACACACACACACACTAACATTAGGCCCAGGTAGGAGGAGGACAGAGGGAAAGTACACAACACCTACAATTTCCACACTTTTATTACCCTCGGGTCCAGTGGACCCGAACACCACATATGTAATATAAATGTGTAAAGGGGTGTACAGAGCGCACTCATTGAAAATGTGTTCTTCTATATGTTCTTCACAGAAAATGAGCCATGGCCAATGAGTCTGAGGTTGAAAAAATGATTAATTGCATAGTTTTTCTTTTAGTAAACATTGACACCACACAAGGGTTAATACATTTTGCAATAGGACTGCAACTAATGATTTCTGTCATTGCTGATTAATCTGCCAATTATTTTCTTGATTTATAATTTTGTCTACAAAATGTCAAAATTGTCCCAGAGCCTCAAGGTGACTAAATATGTTTTGTTGCTTCCGACCAACAGTCCAAAATCCAAAAGATATTCAGTTTACTATCAGAAATCCAAAAGCAGGAAATCCTCACAGTTGAAGATTTCTTAACCCAGGTTCATTTTCTGCCAATCGATTAATCGACTTATCGTTTCCGCTTCTTCATAGTGCAAAAGTTTACATTAAACTGACATTCTTTAAAAAAAAATTTTTTACAACATACAGCAAGAAATAATACATGAATATACATGCGTACATAAATACATGCATGGAAGTACATACATGTCAAATACAATATATACCACAACATTTTTTTATTTCTACAACACATTTCTATAATAAATAATAATAATAATTTTGAGTTAAGATTTTTGAAATTATATTGTTGATATTATCAGGTCTTCCCATGTATTTATATCAGTAAAAATAATAAATAAAAATGATAAAGGAGCTCAACACCATCTTTTGTGAAGTGTGAAATATGTATAATTTGCCAAGCAACAGAAGAGTGTTTAATAATATATTTTGTTCATCCTGAAAATCCCTAATAATATTAAGTGGGGATTTTTGTTCAGAAAGCCACCTGCTGCCAAAAGGATCCAACAACTGGACAAAACCAAAATGAATACATAATGTCCTCCTCATCAGCACAGAATATATAGATTCTGTCCTCAGTTGTTCTCCAGAACGTAAGCATTTTCCTTGTTGGTACAATCTTATAGAAACGTTTTAACTGAAAAGCCCATAAATACATCAAACAAGATGAGCAATAAACAAACTTAAAAACAGACTTTTCTTACGTAGCATTCGCTCTAAATGTGTGATGGTGTCAAACTTTAATACAATTCTAATCTCAGATAGAAACATCTTATTCCATGAACACTTCTAATTACAATTTCTTGAGTTTATCAACTTTGTCAGCAAATCACAACAAAAAGTTCACAGTGAAACTACTACAAAATCTTTTCAGTCCTCCCATTCTGTTGGCAACTCAAAGAGCTGGGCTTTTGCACTATTCACCTCATGTGGATTTTCTCTCTGTAAAATAAACCTGAAGAAAATGTGATCTCAAAAGAATTGCCTGGTAATGCCAGCACAGCTTTCAGTCTGATGTCTCTTGAGGATCCAGGCGAGTAGATAACCTGGCACTGTAGTGAGTAAAGATCTGTTTTTGTGCCAAAAAGGGAGGAGGAAGAGACATGCCGTCACTGAGTGCTGTCAGCCACACTCGTCTCTCACTGGTGAGTCAAAATTTTCAAGTGATTCACGTCTGTGCAGAAGCTGTAGTCACTCTCCTCTTTTTTCTTACCACTTATATCCTCCTCTTGCTATTATTTAACTCCTCCGTTCCATTTCTCTCTTTGTCCGTGTTCCCTTCCCTTCCTGCCTGCTAATTGTTGTTGTACCACACCATTTATTTCTCCGCTGAGCCTGCAGTTGTTCTCTAGGGGCCAACTCCTTTCAGCAGTGACTTGAGGCCCTGGTTGGGAGACCTCCAGGATGTTCAAAAAACTCTCACACACCCAATTCCACCTGCGGGCCAGTGCAGCCCGACAGGGGATTTCACCGCACTGATGACGGGGCACAGTCTTCCTTCCTGAGCCCACATAAATCTGTCGGTGGGCTCCGTCCTATAGTCTAATATTAAAGCTGTTTTCCATGACATGCTGCTCAGCAGGGGAGGGAAAGCTGTTTTTGAGCCACTGGGAGGAAAATTGTGGTTAGAATTTACTCTTCTTGATTTGCACAAAGACCAACTGACGTATAACACTGGCTGTTAGCTTTAACTTCTGTGATGAAAGCCAAAAGTTCAGAAAGCATGCTGTAGAAAATGCAGTACATGCACTTTTCATAGTGATCTTTAGGTTCACATAGCACACTGTCAACACTTGTCCTTCTCACTGTCGGTCCATGCTTTTGTTTTGCGGTGTAAAAAGCACCTTGACTTTTCTTCTCCTAGAAAAATGACAAGAATGGACTTGTAAGGACATTTTTCAACTGAGTGAAGGACCTCTGTCATCTCAGACTCAGAATAGTAGAGGCTACCGACCTTAGGCTATAATCAAACATACACCCACCATGCATGTACACATGGACATGCGTGCACACACATTTGTAAAGCTGCAGTTTAGTGCTATATGAGAGTCCTAAGAACGAAGACTCTAAAACTAAACATTTAAGTTATGACAGGAAGAATAACAGGAATCGTATCATTGTAACATTTAATATTGAAGTTTAGAAAATCATGTACAAACTCTCTCACTTTTTATGTAATATTGACAATAAATACATTAACAAATGCTGAACTTTGGGTTCAAATCTCACATGTCCTTAAGATGCACTTTCCACTACTTGAAAGATATCATAGTTTAAGAACAGGTTACATAACAGTGTAACACATATGAAAGCTGTCCCATCTTTGTTGATTAGTCTACTAATTACTCTTCATGGTTTTACTCAACTGTAAGTGTCCGTTTCCTTTGATATCACGCATTTAATTTTGCAGATGGCCAAAAGATGACAATGAAACAATTAGAACTCAAATCTATGAGGGATTTATTTACAGCAGACAGTGAAACATTCTTTAGATTTAACATTTTGAAATGCAAAAACAAAATACATTTCCCCATATATACAACATTCTGCAGTCTCAATTCCCATTGCACTTTTATTTATTTGTTAATTACATCCCGACGACTCTGCTCTAAAATAAGAGTGTTAGTGTTAAAGAGTTGATTGCAACAGCACAAACACAGACAACAGTTTTCTCCCTGAGGTCATTCAACAGTCCACTGGTCTTATCAGCAGTCTTTGGGCTCACAGTGGGGGATGTTCCCTCTTAAAGTACGTCAGAGCACAGAGTGAAGCTGTGCTCTGGCTCCTGCATGTAGCTCACCTGCCAGGGAAGCCCCAGAGCTGGAGAAGGCTCAGCAAAAGTGTCCATGTATCTCTGAGTGCAGGAGGCCCACGCCCCTGGCTGGTACCCCAACCCCTCACCCGCCTGAGGGTATCGCAGAGGACTGGGTGGATGGTCGTGGGGGCTGGCGCAGTGTCCATGTGAGGCATAAAGCTGCCCCTCTGTGGGATAACAAGGGTAGTGTGGAGACGGGGGACATGATGACACGGTGTTGTCCATGTAGATGTGTGGCTCTGTGGGCAGTCTGTGCACCTGCGGCCCTTGTTTTGGCTGCATCTGGTGAGATATGGACGTGTGCCAGGGGACATAACTCTGATGCTCCAGATGAGGAACCGTTCCCCTGGTCTGCTCAAGTCGAGATGCTCCCATCGCAGGGGCCCCCACAGATGACCTGTTGCACTCCCGGTGGGTGCAGGGCTTGCTGGGGGGGTTGGAGCTCAGGAATACTGAGAGAGCAGAGATGCGGTTGATGGCCCTCTGCAGTGTGGCAATCTTGGAGAGCCGCTTGCCGCTGAGGTCATGGTTCAGAGCAACACGAAGGGCATTGAAGGCCTGGTTGTAGTCCATAATGCGTTTTCGCTCGCGGACATTGGCAGCCATTCTTCGAGCTTTCGAACGGACTGGTCGATTGCGCTTCTTGGTCTGGCCTTCCTCTGGGTCACTTGGACTGCTGGTTGAGCTCTCACTGTCTTGGAAAGATGCCTTGGGACTTCCCTCGTCCTCCCCTTGGTCCAGCATGTCAAGCTCCAGCTCTTCCTCAGAGAACTCTGATTCTGCAACACTGCTGCAGCTCATTGTGTCAATAATGAGGGCACTAGACGAGTCTGCGTTAAATCTTCGTACTTGTTTTGTTGTTGAAGTGAAGAATCTATGTCCTTTAAATGTGCTCTGCATGGAACACTGTTTGCACACTGCTACAGTTACTGGACACGCTCCCTGAGTGCTCGTTGGCTTGTTCTGTGGGGCTGTCGGTATTTGCTGCTGTGCCGACAGCCCAGGTATCCTCCTACTCTGAATCCTCTGGTGCCTTGTGATTACTTGTACCTCAACAAGACAGGTTGGCTTGCTTTTTAAAGCTGTTGAAGTCACATGGTACAGTCACCTATGAGGAATGGTGCACTCTCTCTCCCTCTCCAGGTTTATGGGCACCCTCCAGGCAAATGGCACTGTCACCTCCTCCTCCTACTCTGACTCTCCCTCACATCCCTTAGAAGAGTTTCAACACTTCACGTCAGATTCAAACATACATGCAAAACATGCTTATTATGTGGAAATAGTAATTAACTATACACTTCCTTTAACACCTTTATAGAGGATTTGATCTGTTTGTTAGTTACTGCTAGTCACTTGGTGACTGTCATTACAATTCCTTTATTTACAAAGAACAGCTCTGTATCATGCCAACAAAATTATTATTTTCCCTGCAAAGTACCATGTGTGCCTTACTTTTTACCATCATTAGCAAAGAAGGGATATTCATCTAAATAGATGTTCCATGAATATTAGTCTTTGGGACATTTGTGACAAATTGCACACTTATCTCATTTATCTATCTGTTATACACGTTTCCCCTTTTCTCGGGTCTGGGAAGAGAGGAACCTTCTTATCTACCGTAGGTTAGATTTGTCCTTGCAATTAGCTGTCTCTAGAGTGGCGATTCTCCTTTTCTCTGTTTCTCTCTGCTCAGGTTTAAGCGCCATGTAATTTAGAGTAGCCTGAAACCCATCCCCATAAATCAGACTTGGGCAGCACCTGAGGACAAGAGCAGAGTGAACACTAGACTTCAAAGAGAGGGAAAAAACAAGGGCAAATATTTTACAATTAGAACCTGCAATTGCTGTTGGTTAGGCTATCGATCTTTCAGAGTCTTATGCTAGTAAAGAAGTGGTACCATTTTTTACAAATTTAGACTGTTGCAATACTAAAGATTGTTGTCTAAAACATTGTTTTTATCAATTACCTTGTAAGGTGATGAGTTACATATCATTTTCTAAACAAAGGCCTACTAGATTCAGAATAGAAACTCCTCTGCCTCGGATCAAACAGTGGAAAGGGGGAAAGACCTGCATTCGCATGGAAGATCTATGTGTCAGATGTTGTGGTGGATAGTGAAAGGTGATTACGCTGACCTTTAGCTAGGCTTCTGGCCAAGTGCAACGGGTCAGGCACTCAGAGACTGAACTGGGGGTTGTTGAAAAGCATTGCTTCCTTCCTGCCCTCTTCTTTTTATTATATGTGTTGCAGCTCTGAGACGCTAACCTTTAAAACAATTACAGCCAAGAGTTTCAGCTATTGATTTGAGGTGGTTAACGTTTAGTCTAGCCTTTTTACTGTTGTTCTGAGATCAGCATGGATTTTTCACTCATTAAACTTTTTTATTTATTTATATACCCTCACATATATAGTCAAGAGCAGCACAAATGTTTCAATGCCTCTGAGGTTTTGCACAATTTGTAACGCTACGGAATTTGTACAAAATGTAGAGAATGTCCGGGATGTGTAGAGTGTTTTCTGTTATACTTACAGTAAACCCACTGCATTTGTAATTAAGTAAGGAGAGTTTTTATAATGCTGAGAATTTAATTTATTTGACAATTTATTTATTCTTTCAAACTTGAAGACCTGGACCCTAAAGCCATTCATTCAACCACACTGTGCTTTTGTTCTCCAATTCAAACTTGCACAGTTAAATCCACAAAGATCAGCTTTTATTAATTAAAAAGGCAGAATCATTGTCATTTTTATAGGGGTAAATGTTTATAAGCTCTAATTCTAACCTGAATGTGCCATCTGTACAGATCAAAGTGCAATTCTGTATTTCAAATATTTCTCTCTGATACAATGACAAATAGGATTTTCCTCTTACTTAAATGTAATCGAAGATATTCTCATTCGTCTAGATTGCAGACACAATTTTAAAGCCATTGTGTAGCACAATGATTACACAATATACGATGATTTGTGTCCAAACTCTAGCATATCACTGTGTATTGTCATGTTAAAGCCTTCCAGATAGTGCACCAACAGTTGAACCGCAATCATGATATTTAAGCATTTCGCTCATTTCTGTTGTTCTCGTTTTACATTCAACCGACAGTCTATTCCTGTGAGATTATGAAGTTACCACTTAAACCACTGTACATAGGGTACCACACCTTTTAAATAACCCTGCTGATCTTCTGCATACCTTTTATAGCTAAAACTGTTTGAAATATACAGGCCACACCGCTCAGCTCCAAGTGCGTAGGCTTTATCACAAGCTTTGATTTATGGCTTCACAAACATGTCAGATTTACTGCTGTAGTGTGAAGAGCATGAAGACTGCAGCCTCGGACTCTCCCCGTCCATTCATTTTTGACAGGTGACAAGACACCAGTAATTATCAGCCGCCAAGAATAAATCACAAGATTTTATCACGCAGCTCACCATGTCCTTGATGGAATAACCATTTTTAAGCAAAGGGAACCTGTCCAGTGCCGCTGAACCTAAGATTTGTAAATCTCCTGCTCAAGCCCCCATAATGACTGGTTGTTAGCCGTTTGTTATTAGAGGTCTGTGTGCCAAACATTATAGATGTATATTTCCAAAGGGGTAGTTAGGGGTAATAAGTGAGTATGGTCCGGGTTCGCTAACCTTGGCTTTGCAGTGGTATGTTAATGCATGTTTTTGGTGTCTGCCCTGGACTTTTCTCACCTCAATAAAAGCCTCCAGTCATACAAATGGTTCGAAGTTATCTGTGCCCCTCCACTATTTGTCACACCACAATCCCTTAGGATAGTTAATGTCTGTAAAAACCAATGTTATCAACTGTACACTGCAAATCTGTGGTAATTTCATGGCAGTTATTTTATTAGCCACACTCTAATCTCTTTTATTGCAAAAACACTGTGTTGCCTTCTTGGTAAAGGAAGGAATTTACATTTCAGGTAAGAATAATGGAAACTTAAAACATTTTATTTTGAGTGAAAATTACGTGTTACAGTATATCACCTCATCTTTTCCAATTCTTTGTGAATTATATCCTAATCATGTTTACTTGATAAACTGTAAGGAATTTAATGAATGTTTGGTGTGAAGATAACTAATCAACTGCAGTGGCACAAGAAGTAGCAATACCACTGTAAAGTTCTGAATTCAAATGTTTAGTCAAGTAAAAGTACAAAGTATTATAAAAATGTACTTAAAGTATCAAAGTAAAAGTCCTTTTTGGGCAGAATGGCCCTTTCAGAGAGCTGTATTATAATATATATTATATAGAATATTATTACCGATGCATTAACATATAAGCAGCTAATTTGAATTTTCTATACAGCTGGGTACGTGAATCCATAAGATGCATCATATTTTAAAAGTTGTTTATAAATATGTTTAGTAAAATAATATTAATTTTACTACTAACTGTCCAATCAATCTGTCAAATAAACAAATGGGAGTAAAAAGTGCCATAAGTACAAAGCATAAAATTAAAATTCTCAATTCTCAACACCTCAAAATGGAAATATAATAGTGGATTAACTGTACTACTTTCCACCACTGATCTAATGGAAAATTTGTATGTATCATCAATCTCTGTACAAATATTCTTACTGAGGACTGTAGAAATCAAGGCGCTCCGACAGTTTTCTTTGGTACACTGGACTCTGGCTTGTGTTGTTTTGGCTGCCCCAGTGGCGTAAGGTAGATATATAGGGCCCTGTCTATATTTAGTCCCTGCACTGCCCAGCAGATCTCTGTCCATCTGTCATTTTTGATCTTTGCTCTCAGCACAGAATGCTACCTATCATGGCCCGTTGCGTCAGAAACACACCAGTGAAGGAGATGGTCAGGCCTCTCTGAGTCACACTTTCCTCTGTGTTGAAGTCACAGAGTAAGACCTGAAGTCTTTAAGAGTCGTTAGAACATTTGCACACACACACACACACACACACAAACAACAACTTGTGTTGTTGTTATCATCTGTCAACATGTTCCGTAGAGACATGCACGATTGAAACCCGCTTCTGAAGTTTTGGTGTCATGGTGAGACAGTGTCTACATCAGAGATCTTGTCCATGTGTTAAAAACACAATGTGAAGACAGCAATCCTAGTTACACAACAATTGTGACTCATTCTGTCTGAAATTACTGGCAATTACGTGTAGTTGGCTGCTGTAATCCCTTTCAGTGTGCATGCCAGCTATAAAATCTCCGTTGTCGGGTTGAAACAATGCCTCGGGTATTTCAGCACGCACAGCTCGACATTGAAAGTGTTATTCACAGAATATCTGTCACAATGTTGGCTGTTAATCAAAGAGGCGTGTTGAAGTTTATTCTGCAACATTAGAGATGTTTCCAGTGGTTTACCACTTCGAGAACTTGAAAGTGTTGTGATTTATGGGGGGAAAACTAGTAAAGAAAAATAGGTGGTTGCTTATAAAAAAATATATTCTGATCAAGGCCAATAAATGTTGGCATCCTTCTTCATCAGGCAATTAATCATACCAGGATACAATTTGCTGGAAAAGACAGATGAACTATTTATTAATCCAGTTAATATTTAGTGTCACCTCTTTATCTGATTCAGTTTTAAGAATGATATCCCTGCCTTTATAGCAACCGTAACCAATTGATTAATGAGGCATTTTTGTTTTAGTCAGGTCATAAAGGCAAGCTGGTTGCTATGTAGAGAAAAACAGCACACTTAATGTTTGGGTCACTAAAAATCCTGCACTCTCTAATTTACCCACAAGCAGAACATTACTATAACCTCCCTTCTTAGTGATTTATACCTTGTAACACAACCATGCAAACCTGTCAGTACTGATGTCATGACATGTCTAACAGTTTCCTCCACCTAGGAATGTCAGTATACTTCCTCCCCTGCTCTAAACACTTGAATCACTTGTTTTTGAGGATACTATATATAGTAAGATCATATGTGCAAACTGAAGGCATTGCTAAAAAAATAAATAAAAAATAAGTATCTTTATTGCACAGGGCAATGGACAGGAATTAACCAGTTCACTTAAATCACATTTCATTCCATGCCTTGCTCATGCTGAGCTTCATGTAACCAGTTTTCTGCAGCTTTCTGTACAAGACAAAGAACAAGCAAAAAGGCAGCAGTGTATTTTCATAGTGCATTCCTTCCAAAGAGCAGTCAGTCATTACGCTGGGTTATCATTACAGGGTCCATTTGGAGTGTTGGAACATGTGGTCAAGGTTAACTGTCTGTAAGCTAGTTCCCACACAACCCACAGCAGTTAAAATAGTGCCCTCTGACCGCAGAAGTGGTAACAAAGCATCACAGCAATGCTATGGTTAAATTAGTCTAATAAGTTTACAACACTCTCTTAAATGGATGTGTGTGAAATGTCTGCTCCCAGAGATACAGGTTGATTTACAGTTGTTAGAAGCCAGTGGTTTGATAGAGTGAATAAGTGGCAGAATTAATTTCCTACAACGAAACTACATGGATGCTGGCTGGTTGAAAATTAGCGTATTTGTTTAGGAACAAAGGAAAGTTACAATGGTACTTGTTTTGTTTTGTCAGGGATAATTTAAGTTTTGCCTGCAGGTCAGTCCTGTGGAGGTCATAACCTTGTCTTGCCTCTGGCCATTAACTTCTCGTTCAATGGAAAAAGATACAAGTCTATAGATGTAATGAGAATATATTGGCTCTTTTTCTAAGACAGAAATTTGACTTTGACCTCATTCCATCAAAGGGATTTCTTCAATTAAATCTTCTCTTTCATCCTATGGACCAATTATTTAGAGCAATTCTTCCACCAGTAGCTTCCGACTAAGTTAAAGAATAGATACAGTTATTTTTCAAGTCTGTCTTAAAACAATATGAACATTGGAACAGGGTTTGCTTTCTGTAATATTTCCTCTTGTTCAATACTGGCCATTAAATGATCCCTTCCTAATGTGCCTTCAGTCTAAGTGATGGGTGACAAAATCCCCAGTCCTTGTTTGTGCAAAGATGTGTTCAATAGTTTATCTGAACTAAAATGAAGCTTTGAAATGAGACCCCATCACTTACATTGAAAGGGCATTAGGAAGGGGTTCAATTGAAATGAAATAGCTTTTTGTTTTTCAACTGCTGCAGCATACACATCTGCTCTGTAAATCACGTGTCATCTGTTTCCCTTTAAGAAAAAATCTGAAACCAAAAGGGAGGCATTGATCATTTAAAGTTTTGGTTTCATGAGGCGCCTATTGTTTTGCATTAATTCAATGGAATACCATCCTGGTATATGTCTGCATGGATTGGAGACCTCATTTCAATACAGCCAGTTAAATCTTAAAGCTTTTATCCAAAGCGACTTCCAATTAAGAGCTTTACATAAAGCGCATAGAACCAGAAAACAACAGGAAGTCTCGTCCAACTTGTAAGAGCCACATTAGCTTTTCTGCTAAAGTCTCCTTCTTATCTATCTTATAAACATGAACACATGTCTTATCCAGCACCTTAGCTTGTTGAATGAGCCACCAAACAAACACTAACTGGGAAAAAGTACACTAACGTCAGTTTGCAGGTTATATAACTAATTAGCTGCTCACCTGCAGCACATTAAACAGCATTACCTGCATTTGACACTTGGGTCCAGTGAGATGATGTCATGGTCTTTACTCTTCAATACCACTAATAATATGCTGTTTGCACATGTCATGTAGGCCACAGCACCAGTTTGTTCACTAAGACCTTTTTTTTCTCCCTTTTAATAATAAAATAAACATTACGTTTAAAAACACATTAGTATAATGTAATGGATAACTAAATTATTTCAGTTGGACCTTAGTTGCTAGAATGAAAGGAGGAATCATTACAGCGAGAAAAACAACCTGAAAACCTACATATTAGCGCCTAACGATTGTTTTAAGACAAATTTGAAAAATTGTGAACCTATCCTTTAAATTAATCTACACCATACTTTAAATTATAAAATATAATCTCAAATGTCTACATGCAGCAAGGAGCAGAAATTGTCATCACTGCAGACTGGCTGACCCTGCCTAAGGTTCTCATTTGTATTTGTCATTTTACTGAGACTTAGCTGCCAAGGAAAGAATACATTTGTAGAAATGTTTCCCTCTAGTGGCAAAGATATTACTCACACAACTACTGAGCTTAAAGTCTATTGAGCATTTTTCTTGAGTACTTTTGGCAAGTTATATAAATGCAGCTGATTTAAGAAGACGCTTTTTAGAAAATGAGCAAAAAATGGTCATGTAAATTTTATAGAACAAAAACAGTATACAAGTCTTATTTGCTGAACCATACTTTATTGTCTGAATTTGAAGCAGTGCAATGAAACTAGGCCCGGCTGCTTTTGAAACAGGTTGTCAGGTTATCCCCGTTTGTTATTTCTTTTGCATGATACGTTTAAAAACATTATACTTTTAGAATATGAAAAATAAACAAAGCAGCTGACAATGGTGGCAACTGAAATTAGAAAAGCTGGCAGCCATATTTCAAAAGAAGCCAACTGGTAGCAAACTTCGCTGCTCTAGCTAAATCCAGTCTATTCTGATATTTTCTTCATTTTATCAGTTAATTATCCTCAATACATTAGAGTGTACAAGTCTAGTTCTGTTCTGCTTAAGCAACCAGAGGACAGGCTCACAGACGCCCCCAATGCCCAACAGAAACCCCGCCATACCTGGGAGACAAATTGAGGACCCCGGTCCGATACGATGTCCACAGGGATCCCATGCACGTGCTGGGACACCAGATCTGCCGTCTCCCGGGCAGAGGGGAGCTTGGGGAGAGCCACCAGGTGAACTGATTTGGAGAATCGATCAACAATAGTGAGTACAACAGTGTTACCATGGGACGGGTGCAGGCCTGTCACAAAGTCCAGGGCGATGTGGGACCAGGGGCGGCGAGGAACCGGAAGTGGCCGCAGTAATCCGGCTGGAGGCTGGTGTGTTGTCTTGCTGCGGGCACAGACAGTACAGGCGGCAACGAAGGACCGCACATCCCCCTCCACTGTGGGCCACCAGAAGTGTTGCCTTAGGAGGGAGAGAGTGTGACTCACCCCGGGATGACAGGCGAAGCGTGATCCATGGACCCACTGCAGAACACGGGAGCGGGCGGAGTCAGGCACGTACAACACGTTGGGAGGACCCTCCCCCGGATCTGGTTGCAGACGTTGAGCCTCCCTCACGACGGACTCAATCTCCCATACCAAGGCGGCCACCATGCAGGAGGCTGGCAGTATGGTCTCCGGGGCGGCTTCTGCATCTCCAGAGGCGTGGACGCGGGAGAGGGCATCAGGCTTCACGTTACGGGAACCTGGGCGGTACGTCAGCGTGAAATTGAAACGACTGAGAAAAAGGGACCACCGGGCCTGGCGAGCAGT
>JAVQJD010016176.1:0-12528 GCA_036023655.1 Nannoperca australis | reverse complement strand
TGTGTGTGTGTGTGTGTGTTTGTGTGTGAACACACCACCCAGCCTTGAAATGATACAACCCCCCTGCAGTGCTGTGTGTGTAGCTGCCTTCTGCCCTCTGCCTTCAACCCCTAGAGAGGTCTCTTTAAACGGCATTTCACCACAAACACACACACACACACACACACACTCAAAGATGCAGATCCCCTCTTTTAAAATGCCTTTTCATTTAACACTGTGATTTCCACCCATTTCCACTGAAGTGATTTTAAATTTTGTCAGTTTTCCATCTTTGAAAAGTGAAGTAATTGGGGCTAGAGTATGCTCATCGGGGAATGAGCATGTTAAAGGCCTGCATGTGCTCACACACACACACACACACAGGAAGATACAACTCTTTTTTTTAATGTATTTAGAGTATTGACAAACCAACAGAAGAGGGGAAAGTAGAAGAACTGTGTGAAGTACAACCTGTTTCTGTGTGTGTGTGTGTGTGCGTGTGTGTGTGTGTGTATGCCTGCATACAGTATGTGCTGCATGTGTGGGCATCAGGGCTGAGAACAATCCAATCAATGAACTACAGAATTCAAAAACTGGAAATCCTTTTGCCATTGATCGGTTCGCACATCCACTGCATAAAAGAAGCGAACATTGACGGTGACAGCTGTGGCATCATTGTCTGACTCGCACTTTCTATTGACATCCTCTATGGAGAGAAAATTGACCCTCACTCCGATTGAGTGCGCTGTACAAAAGGCATCAATAATAAAAGAAAGAGCCGAGACCATGGGCTCGCTCTGTGGAAGAGCAGATGAGAGGAGGAAAAGAAAATCAGACAGAAGGACAAGTGGATGAGTAGAGGGAGGGGCATGACCTGCGGAAATCAGTCTTTAGCTTGTTAATGCAAGCGTGAAGGACAAGGAAGGAGGGCCATGCCGCAAATATGAGAATAAGTTAATGTGAAAGAGGTGGAATGGTTTTTGGAAAGAAACAGGCAGTAGAGGAAGGAAGGAAGAAATGGCACTTAGGTGATGAGTGCTCTCTACTCTATTCTGCATGGCTGGTTGGCACAGGTCAATGACTTTTTGGTTGTATTTGGTGGAGCAAGTTTTGGGGCCAAAGCCGCTATGAATAGACTGCTCAGAGAGAGAGAGAGAGAGAGAGAGAGAGAGAGGGTGACTCACACTGGGCTTTTACAATGATGTTTTTCCAAGGAGCACAGGTGTCCCTGCTCGGGGTCCAAGGACACACTTTCTAATTTGAGATCTTTTCTCTTCAAATTGCTTGTTGTTGTTTTTTTTGACCAACCGTCCCAAAGCCACAGATATTTAGTTTACATTTATATGAGGAAAAAACAAAACAGAGAAAAGCAGCAAATCCTCACATTTGAGAAGCTGGAACCAAAATGTATTTGGCATTTTGCTCCATATAGTGTTGGCTGTTTATCACAAATGGTGTTTTTAATTGTTTTTTAATCAGATATATGTATTTCTACCTGTCATGTGTTACCTGTAGGTGAGTATAGGCTGTCCAGAGAAGATGGAGCCCATTACTAAGGTGTCCCACATCCCCGCCAGCCGCTGGGCTCTGTCCTGCAGCCTGTGTCGAGAACACACAGGGACCTGCATACAGGTACGTCGGAAAAAAACACCTATCACTGCCTCTTCTGTTGTGAAGTGACCTCAGTGACTTCAAACGTAAGCTTACCTGAACACTAATAAAACAGTTTAGTTTCCAGCCAGTTTAACAATAAACGCTTCTGCTTGTGGGATTAAAATTTTAACCGTTTTCAAAGATTTGTCCAAATGTTGATATTGTCACAGGTTTCTTCTGTGGAGAAGGAATTTAATAATCACATAATTTGCCTCTGTTCAGATGTCATTCCTCCTCTTCCTCCTCTTTATTCTTTTTCGTCTTCTCGCTATTCCAATCCTCACGCCATGTGTGCCGTACATCATCCGGAGGTGGCATTGAGATGAAAAACAAGCTGTGGAAAGTTCAAATTCTTTGTGAAATTCAATATTAAGGATTAACTTTTGGAGTGGCATCCCAGTTCAAACCCACTCAAACAGATGGATGGGATGGCTACATATTGAAATAAAGCCTTACAGGCACACCCACACAAAAACATCAACCTATATGCACACACATAAGCACAGCAAAGCTCTTGCAGTTTTAAAGTATAAACTCAGCGCGCACACACACACACGCACACACACACTGTCACACAACATTTCTCTCAACAACACAGATCATCGTAGTTCTTAGCCTCCCGCTGGGCACGGTTGGGGGGGGGATCCGTTTGAACCCGGCACCTCTTTAACATGCTGCTAAGTACGTAAACAAAACCCCCGCTGACACACTCACACTAACCCGCTTCATAGCTATTAGCCTGCGGACCGCTCTGTGCCCTCAAGGTGAACTGGATTCCTCCACTACCCACCTTCCGTACGGTGTGTATTCCTGCACGCTGGATGTATGTGAACGCATGTACAGAGGGTTGTTTGTGCTGCGCTGAGGGTGTTTGCTGTCACAGTATTGATGCTGTAGATTAACAGGGAGTCCTTGAGCCAAAATCACTCGCAGGAAGAGAGACTCTCTCTCTCGTGTTCCCCCGGCTGCATGCAGGCGGCTGTACAAACACTCTCACTGATCAGCTGCCGCCTCACACAGAAGGCAGAGGTGCAGCGCTGCATGTGGGCTGTTATTTAGACATCGGTGGCTGCAAAGTTATAGTATGTGTTCTTTTAATGTAGAGTCAGTCAAACAGCTCAAATTAGTTCAGAGTTCTTCCCATCTAGACCACTTGTGACAGTCTTGGCCCTGCTTGGGTCTCTTTTCATGTGCTGACAGTTCTTCCTGTAATGATAGCCGGCTGTCTCGGAGTGTTCAGACCTAAATCTTTGTATTTAACGACTCGCTGTATTAATTGGCAAGTTCTCCAAGTGCAATGAGGCTTTTAATTAGTGCCTTATTAAAGGAAGGTGCACTGGAAAGGTCAACGAGTCAAGCCTGTACTGTATTTGTTAAAGCTCGTGAGTCTTTGAACAACAGTCAGTCTTCAGTAATAGGTGACACACTCGGCTAATTAAGAAAGTATTTGTTAGTTTGTCGTCTTTCAAAAGAACATGGCAGCCCTTTAGATTACAGCACCTGTAGCCACAATACAGGTGCAGCAGGTGAATACGTAACAAGCGATACTGTAGCTAAAACAGGTCAGTAAAATAAGTTGCACTCAAAGTCAATGAAGTCAGCCTCAGAACCAGCAGTGGCCCGCCGGCCGTCGCGTTACAAACTCGTGCTGTGCAGCCAAACATTGTTCAAACTTGTAGAACTTTGTTTTAATTTTAAGTGGAGGTCCCAAAGTTTCCAAAGATACCAAATAATAAATAAGTACGGCTAAATATTTTGGGGAAAGGTTTTAAAATGAAGCACAAGACATCTAGAAAATATCCTTTTGATGGGATGGTGCAGCTTTCTCGGGTTTAAATATTTCACAAAGTGTAAACACGATACAGCATCAATGAAAAGCTGCAGCAAGATGACAAAACATATGTAAGCCTCTCATAAAGAGGAGAATAAGATGAGTTGAACAACCGTAAAGAGGGGAAATAAAAGGGGGAAACTGGATGATTCTGCTTTTCCCTAAGAGTTAGCTTAGCCTAGATTTAGCTTAGCTGGTAGCACTGTTGCCACACAGTTGTTAGTGTAGGCCCTGCCACATGTAGGACATGAAAGGCTACAATTCAGACAAATCAATCTCTGAGGGGGGGGGGGAGAAGTGTTCAATGAAAATAGAGATAGTCTATTTAAGCCTAGATTCCAACTGGGCATAAAAAATCTTTGAATGTTTGTGGATTTGAGGAAAATCAAAGCTTTTGAAAATGAAAAAATAAAATATAGCAGCACAAAGCATCAATATTCCTCAGGTTTTAGGCACTCTGACTCTCCATCCAAGGTTCAACACTTCAGGAAAAGTGTGTGATGGATATTGACACTGAGATATACTGTAGCTGTCAAGTCTTTCATCAGGATTTCTTCACTTAACAAGGTTAGAAAAGAAGCCTGTGTCCAGTGGCCACCTCTTATTTATCTAGGACTGCTGAACAGACGCATGTGGGAAGTGTGGTCCTAATGGTGTTTGTTTTGAGACTGTAGGAAAGCGATTAGAAATCAAAATATGAAAGTTGAGTCAACAGAGCTTTCTGGCCCTGTCAGAAACATAGCACGGTGCGTATTTATCAAACCACACTTAGGAATGCTCTAAAACGCCAACTTAGGAGTGAAAAATCATCTTTGCTTAGTGTGAAGAATAAGACAAAAACCTGGAGCAGGGAGGGAAGTCTGCAGTCGGTAGACAAGGTTCACCTTGAACAGTTTAATAATTACGAGCCCAGGTCTCTCTCATGGGGCAAAGTAGAATATGATTAAAATATTATATGATTGATTCTTTCTGGTTATCTCATGCAGAAGGTCGACAATAACTGCCCAGTCAAACAAACATGTTGCTAACGTTCTCTGAGTCAGCGTGAGCAGTGATAAAAACATTATTAATGAATCCCTGCCAGAACTGAGCAGGTGCAGTCGAAAAGGCCAGATGAGTATTTTTTGACTCGGCTCGTACCAAACAACACATCTAGCCGGCTTCACGCTGTGTTCAACCTTTTGCCTTTTGACACCAAATAAGTGATAGCAGCTGCGGCGGGCTCACTCTGACATTTGGGGAAGTCGGTAATAAAAATGGGTCTTTTGACTGTAACTGCACTTTTTAACAAGACAAGACGATGTATCTCACACAGGACAGATATGTGATCATTGGATCACGCCTTCTGTTCCTCCCATCACTGACTTTGTTTACTGAGTGATTTAGTGGATTGAGGTCCATTTTAAAGGTCAACATCTGAAGGCTAAATATCAATGCGTACATTAGGTGAGACATCAAGTTTCAAGAGACTGAACACTGGGAGAGCAGCCTGGGTTGCAGAAGCAGTGTGTGATTGGATCGCTTAAACGCTGGCGAATACACACCTGCTGCTATGATATTGCACTGCTAGCTAACGACACCCAAGTGCAGTTTTAGCTCGCACCCCAAATTACATCTAATTAAATCCTGAGTTCAAGAGGAGTCATCAAAAAATATTTTACTTTTACAGGAAGAGAAAATAGAGGGATTCTGTTATAAAAATACTTTTAAAATAATAATTTTTTTGGGACACACATTTAGCATATAACAGGAGATAAGTGAAAAATGAACACAAGGACACAACATTAATTGTAAACCTTGCACACTAATTCAATTAAACTATGTGTTTTTGTTGTCGTGTGATGAGGAAAAATGCAGAACAGGCCAGCCTGAGTTTAAGTTAAATACGGCAAAGACAGGATATTATAGCCTTAAAAGTTAAATAATTATTACTATTTATGTTTGCCACATCCTATAAACCACATTAGGAAATGTTCTGAAGTCTGGTAACAGTCGAACACTTTCCAATAGGGACTATTTCTTTAATAGAAAGTAGTTCCTATTACAGTCTCTAACAGCAACATGAATAACGACTGAAGTGCCGGATGAGCTGAACTGCCTACTTTTATTATTGTTGCGTTAAAGAAGCTTCACATTTTCAATGTAAGGTTTGTAAGGGGTACTTTACTAGTAGGCTTTACTGTTACCAGCTGCTGCGTTTTGCTTCTAAAATGAAACTTTTGAAATTGCCCCTCAAAAAAAACCTGTTGAGCTAAAGAAGGGAGCGAAGGTTGTTTGTGAAAACGTCAGACAGAAGTTGTTTCCCAGAACGGTGCGGTCGGTAGGATCAGTCAGGTTTTTCTCACCAAACAACACAGAGAAGCAAGTCACCATCCTGCTGAACCCCTCTGAAAGTACAAGCATCGACCTACACACACACACACACACACACACTTAGAAATGTACATGCACACAGCGACAACAACACATACACAATCACACCATGCCTGGAGGGACCCAGCAGGAGGCCGCATCTTTGTATGACCTGTAATGGATAGCACCGAGAAACACACACACACAACCAAGTTACCGAAATGTCAGCAGAAATGGGGGAACCGTGTTTGTTGTGACTTGGCTTGTCTTTCTGCTTCGCTGCTCTTCTATTGGAACCTGGATGACAAAAGAAATGGACCGAAAATGACACTTTAAAGCAAAGAGTTGTGACAAAGTGACAAATAGAAGGAAAAAAGTGTGTGTGTGTAGATTTCAGAGAGAGAGAGAGAGTTCAGTCGCGGATGATAATTGTTTTCTACCAAACTTTTTTAATGAACCCAGACACAGAACTAAATGGGATTCCTCCTTCGCTGTTTCATCTTCCATTCTTACTTCTTCTCTCCTCCTTTAATTCCTGCGCTACATCTTGTCTTTGGCTTCCTACTTCCTTCTCATCCCTCATCTCTTGCATGCCCTGTACCGCCTTCCTCTTTCCTTTTTTGCTCTCTTATTCTGTCTGTGCCCTCACCTGTATTTCCTGTCTTTCTCCCCCTCCCCCTCCCAGTGCTCCATGCCCTCCTGTATCGTGGCCTTCCATGTGACGTGCGCCTTCGACCACGGCCTGGAGATGAGGACCATCCTGGCAGAGAACGACGAGGTGCGCTTCAAGTCTTTCTGCCTGGAGCACAGCTGCACCGCCAGCAACAGCAGTGCAACCATCAACAGCACCTCCAGTTTGACCAGTGTGACCAACGGCAACCACACCAACGGAGCACACCCCGCGGCCAAACCCGACTGGGCCACCGCAGGTTTCGGTTCTGAGCTGCGGCCGGACCAGCAGCACCAGCCAAACAGCAGCAGTGACCCGGAGCAGAGGTCGGTATTGTATCCGGTTTCGGTGTCGGCGTCGGAGCGAGCTGAGCGGGAGCAGCTGGAGAGAGAGAAGGTGAGCCAGAGGAAACAGAAGCTCCAGGAGCTGGAGGACGAGTTTTACCGGCTGGTGGACCCCGGGGAGGTGGCCGAAAACCTGGCGCTGCCCGTCTTGCAGGTACGTTAAGCCGCAGGACTGAAACAAGTATGATTTGTCATATGACATGAAAAGAAATGAAACCATATATTTGTTATTAATTATAATAGCTACACCTCCATGTGTACAAGAAGCTGAAGCTCGTGATTGGCCACACTGGACAACTAAAGACAGGAGAACATTGCCTGCTTTGACAAAGCACAATAAATTAGAGTGCCGGCTGTAGTGCATCAAATAAAGTGCTCCCTATTCACAGGTAAACTGTCTGATAAATCACAGGCATTTGTTTTGAACGCGCCGTGATTAACTGGTCTCTGCTTTCCAAACATGGTTGTGGCTGCAGGCTAGTAAGGAGGGCTAAAACTGAAAGCAAACAGCTTTTCAAACGTAGGGATACAAATCTGGCAGCATGCTTTAATGGAATAATAGTTATGACTGCTTTTAAGCACAATTACAGTCAGTTTAAAATATCCCAAGTGTAATAGAACTATGTTGTTGTGAGTTATTGATGTAAATGATCATGATTTCAATCTTGAGCTAAATAACTTGGATTGTAATTTTCACCGTATTCATGCGGTTTAAATTCCTTCCTTGAATAGCACCTTTGGAACGAGATGAGACCAGATATTTTCAGCATAAATGCACCATAGAAAATGCTACTTTATGATGCCACGTATGCCACTGGTCAACAGTTAGAAGAATGAAAATCATGAATGCTTAACGGATCCTCAGTGTATAGTAAGAATGCACTTACCCATTAATTTTATTGTTAAACTGTTAAATCTCCTTTGCAGTTTCATTTGAGGCAATTGATGTTTCAACGCACTGACTTTCATGAGAACATTATTATAAAAAAAGGGGATATTTTGTCTCTTATTCGAGGTGGACTTCTTGTATCAGTTCTGGAAGTTGAAGAGGAAGGGCAACTTTAATCGACCTCTGGTGACCTTGAAGAGGGACGAGGTGGACAACCTGGCCCAGCAGGAGCAGGACGTCCTCTACAGACGCCTCAAACTCTTCACACACCTCCGACAAGACCTGGAGAGGGTGAGTAGGAGATACGCGTGGGTGCATGTTTGGTATGAAGCCAGTGAAACCTGTTGCTTTGTGCAGTGCATTTTCCAGACTGGAGGTGATTTTTCACGTTGATTTTATATCTGTGGGTATTTACATTCTCAGTGATGTTGCTAATATTGAAGTGGCGATTTACATTTTTTCGAACGTTAATTAAAAAGATCACCGACGGTATCACATGAAGTTGATTTTTGCTTTTCATGGATATTAATATTAAATGAACGAACAGCCTGAAGGACGAAAGCATAATGAAATGGCTTTAATGAGTGATTGAATGAAAGCCCTGTGCTGCGAAAATCCGCCCATCACACAGAATTCCTTTGCTTTTTCCTGTGATCACTGTGACAGTGTATTCACTGTATGTAAAAGCCGGTCGGCACATACCCGGAGGAATGTTCTTAGACCTCAGGTTTTCTTGATGAAGTCATCGGCTGTGCCTCTGGCTCGTCTCAGGTGACCCACAGCACAGAAATAGCACATGTAGGGTGGGAAGTGGAGTGGTACCAGCTAGATATTTCTGAAAGACTCAGGGTGCCTTTGGGGAGACTATTGAGCCCCTTGGTGGAGTTCCACAGAAGAGAAGATGGTAGTGTGTGTGCAACATGTAGTGGAGAGGAAGACTTTTATTTGGAGTCTGTCGGAGGGTCCTAGAGAAGGAAGCTGCCAAGGGAATCCCTCTGCTGAGCGACTTCAACACTGAGGCCCGGGACGGAACAGCCTGCTTGATCTAAACCCATTGAGGTTTTGTGCTGTCATGGACTGTTGGTAATGGCCACCATGTCCAAGCATCGTGTATTTCTCATCCATTACAGGTCATACTTAAAGGCCAGCCTCTCGCCGAGTCCCACAGGGCACGGTGTGATTTTGTGTGTGTGCCACAACGTACCAGAACACCTTGGGCCAGAGAGCGATGATCGCTTGTTAAACTGGTCGCCACCGGTTGGTGAGTTCAGGTGGACCAGGTGGTGGTGGGGTTGCTGTGAGACAGAACTGGTAAACCCAAATGTCCAGCTAAAGTGAAATGGGGACACCTGGCTAAGCCCCCCCACCCCCGTTGGACTTGTGGGCAGAGTTAAAGACCATCTGAACTGTAGCAGCACAGTTTTGAAGTCAATCATAATGGTGAAGTATTCTCCCCACTGCCTTCAGTATCATAGCTTACACTTGGCAGCTGAATTCAAACCACTATGTAAATTTCCTTTGGTTGCACACATGCCTATATCCTCACTACAGGCTCATGTTTGTAGTGCTCTGATAGTGGATTGGCATTCACAGCAGCAGTGCTCTCAAAACCTCTTTCTGACCTTGCAATCTGCCCTGCTGAATGTGAATGACAGCAGGAAGCCCACAGCCAAACATCTACTGCAACCCGAGTTTAAGGGGATACAGTTAACAGGCGGCCAGACTGCTTATGTTGCTTATTATGTTTGGACAAATTAGTTGTATCATTACCGCAATCTGAAAAAAATGTTTTCGTCTTTGCTTAGTTTCGGATACTAAACCTACCAAAAAGAATCGGTGTTTCCCGCACGAATCCTCGTAACAACCGGTTTAAATGTATCATATTTCAGCAGACTGTGAGATAAATCAACTAATCCAGTGTCCTAAATACTTTTTTTCCCTTTCATTTCTTTAGCTTGTGATTTGATACGGCGCAGTTGGCTCGCTTTGGTTTGGTTCAGCTTGGTTGATTTAATTTGGCTCACAGTAGGACAACCTTTTGGCAATTAGGTGGCAGCATATCAACCAAATGACCCACTATTCTGTAACAAACTAAAATAATAATATACAAACAGAGGAAATAATTGGACGACATACTTTAATTGCTGGTTGGTTTTCCCATTTAGCCTCAGCTGGTAATAGCAGTCGAGTGGACTTCAGGAGTTCAGATTAGACCAACGGATCAGCGGGCTTCGCCCAGCATCCCACAGGGTTAATTTGGCCTTTCGCTAACAATTTTTCACCTCTTAACTTGGAATAATGGAGTGAAAAATAATTTCCCACATAGCACAGTCACTCCTTAACAAGTGGATTTTATCAATTTACAAGTGGCTGATCCAATTCATAACCTACACTAAAGTTCAGTGTGTCATCAATCTGTGTGTTTTCTTTTCTTGTATTGCACGCCACTTTGTCAGGTGGTGGACAAAATAATGGAAATACCTAACTATATACTATTACTTTCAATATGTAGTGCTTTCTGCGATGGAAACATTACTCCACAGAGGTGTTTGTTTCCTATAGAGGTGTGTAACTGTAGACGTACCACAGTGGTCTCCAGTGGTCAGGGTGTATTGATTGTTGCAGGGCTTGCTAACCTCCTGACCACTCTGTGTATCTGTGAACTCCATAACTCTTCTCCCTCCAGACCTCCCATTATTGATATGTGTGTTGTAGAAGTGGACCATAGCACTTCAAGTCTCTAAGGTTAACTCGGTTCATCTATCTATCCCGTCAATAAAAGCTCAAACTGATTATTTGCCGTTGATCTGACCGTATTTAAAGCACTGCAAAAACAGCCGTCTTTGCATCTGATTATCTACTTGTTCGTCCGTCTGTCAGACATTTCCTATTTTGACAAATCCTGTAGGAATTATACATGTTTGATTAAGTAGTCAGTCACATGTATACACAACACAACAGACATTTCCAGGGGACACTAAAGCCTAATGAACACACTTATTAGTAAAAGGCTAAAGAAGCAATCTGTCCCGATGCTGACATTTGCAAACTACCTCTACTCCAGGTAGCAAGCAAGCGTGTCCCACGTCTCACAAATGCCAACTCACTATTTACTTAACCCACACGTGATGCACTCTTATCCCAACACCGCTTGCTTCTGAGTGAAGAGTATCCCACAATTCAGCTACTGCGCCAGACCAGTCCAGCTGTTGGCAGCATATAGCTAGAATCTTGCTTTAGGACTGACAGCAACAGACAAAGAAGTTGAAGATGATGATATATTTGATTCAGTTTAAATATTGAAAAGTGTGTTGAGGTAGCGCTTATTAGCCTGGAAGCAATGCTACAAATCGCAGATCAAAAAATGGTGACTTTTGTTCGTAACGGTTCCACGGGGGGGGGGGGACCGTGTCATCGGCGGTCGGCGACGTGTTTACCATGTTCGGAGGCGATTTGACTGAGGAAACGACAACATGTCGTCGCTTCGAATCGAGCGGCATTCCTCTTTAACATCGCTCGAAGGTCTGACAGAGAAAGAAGCGTTGATTGCGTTCGCTGCTGGCAGCTCTCCCACGAGGCGGATTGATCATCGATTGGTCAAGTACTGGCCCAAGTGAGTGTGGACAGCTCGCCTCTACTGATGCTGGAGCCTGTCGATTCAATTAAATTGCCAGATGATATTCTAATCTACTTTGGCTTTTAGTTTCGTCTAAAATGGTTCGTCTCAGCAGACAGACAGAGGGGACTCTCTTGGGTTTGGAGGGCTTTGGACTGGAGGGTGTCTAGGGGGATTTAAGGTGGTTAAAAACTGTGAGTGCTCTCTTTTGAATGTCAACTATCAGCAGGTATCTGCCTAATTCTGCTCTACATGTGTTTGTTGGTGTTTTGCAGAATTGTGCATGGAAGGATTCTGTTGGTGGATGACACGATCAAATATTTTAAGCCAGATTTTAATTGGAATATTCTTTCAATTGCACTTAGATCTCTTCAAGCTTTTTCTTTTAGTGCTCACATACGTAACATAATTTACCACCTGTGAGAAACAGAGGGCCTTTCATTCCTTGTTGACCCATATTTTAACCCATATTACTGTATTTGCTGCTCTATTCAGCATTGTGAGCTAATATTCTGCCAGTTTTTTTTTCTCTCTGGGTTCAAGCGAGAGGTATTTTCCGTGGAGATGGATGTGCGTTGTGTGTATGACATTGTGTGTGTGTGTGTGTGTGTGTCAAGGCGAGTGTGTGTATCTGTGTGCAAGAGAGTATTCCAATCATCTCTGATTTGCTGGCAAATTGAAAAATCCCCTCCATCCTTCCATCCCGTCATTCCTAGACCCCAACCCAATCAGACCCCGCGACCAAACCCTCCAGCCTGCTGCTTTTGTGAATAAGTAAAAATGTGTGTGTGTGTGTGTGTGCATGTTGGTGGTGGAAGAATCCGGGGGCTAATGTTGGGTTGGATTATCCCCCTCCTCTTCCTCTTTGAAGTGCTGCCAATGGAACGAATTGCACCGTGCTGTCCCTAATGCACTGGTGAGCTTTCTGCATTTCTGTACTCCTCTCCTGAGTGCTGCCCCAAAACCCCTCCCACCTGCCCCCCCCGCTTTCACCCACATCACTCATCCAATCAGCATGCAACATGTCGAAGCAATGTGTGGCACGGTGATTGAGTGGTGCAAGTTAGCTCCTTAATTGTTGCTTCTTTTTTAGGGGGGTGGGGCTTGTGTTGTGTTTTTGAATCAGGCTAAAGGTGCAGTGGAGGTGTGTGTGTGTGTGTGTGTGTGTGTGTGTGTGTGTGTGTGTGTGTGTGT
>JAVQJD010016172.1:0-11732 GCA_036023655.1 Nannoperca australis | reverse complement strand
GTGGTTTGGAGCCTCTTTGTGGTGGTCTTGTGTCTCTGTGGTGGTCTTGTGTCTTTGTGGTGGTCTTGTGTCTTTGTGGTGGTATTGTGTCTCTGTGGTGGTTTGGAGCCTCTTTGTGGTGGTCTTGTGTCTTTGTGGTGGTCTTGTGTCTCTGTGGTGGTTTGTGTCTTTGTGGTGGTCTTGTGTCTCTGTGGTGGTTTGGAGCCTCTTTGTGGTGGTCTTGTGTCTCTGTGGTGGTTTGTGTCTTTGTGGTGGTCTTGTGTCTCTGTGGGGGTTTGGAGCCTCTTTGTGGTGGTCTTGTGTCTCTGTGGGGGTTTGGAGCCTCTCTGTGGTGGTTTGTGTCTTTGTGGTGGTCTTGTGTCTCTGTGGTGGTTTGTGTCTTTGTGGGGGTCTTGTGTCTTTGTGGGGGTCTTGTGTCTACATATAAATGGTACCCTTTGGTACCTCAACATCAATGGAAATATTTTCAGGTGTAAATCAAGTCCATCAAGGGTTGGATGCAGAACGGTCTGTCGTGTGTGTCCATCCACCTCAGCTTCCTTGTCTCAGTCACTCAAACAAGTGGCTTGTGTATGGCAGCTCAAATCCAGACTCACTAGTGTCTTATACAGGGAGTATGTTGCAGTCATTGTTTGCTTCTTAGCAGCAGATTTGTCAGCGTCGAAACAGATGGTCTGACTTACATCTATGGAAACAAAGGTTGGGACATTTGCACTGTATATAGCTGAATGCCAGGGGATCTGTCAGGCTGGTTGTGGCTATACATCAGGTCCTGCTTCTGTTTGCCACCTTTTGTATGGTATCACCAGAGTATCATCTCTGGGCTGTGAAACTGATTATGGAACGGTGTACTGAAGAACATCCAGTTTGGTTGAGTGGTTTTCCTTGAATAGACCAGAAAGTAAAACTTATGCGTGCAGTACTTTCAAGTAAAATTTATAATTTTCATCCTTTTGTATCCTTTCCACTCTACAGAGAGAGAAATGCAGAAAATAGATATTTACTTACTCAAAGTTGCTGTTCAGACCCAGTGATGGTGTGAAGGCTTCTTCCAGGACAGAATAACTCTTTCACTTTCCAGTGTGGATTCAACATCATGGTCATCAGCCGGCCCGCTTACTGTCATCAATTCAATTCAATTCAATGTTATTTATATAGCGCCATATCATAACAAAGTTATCTCAGGGCTCTATCGCATGGAGCCGGTCGAGACCAACCTGCAGAAATCTTTGGGAGAGAGAGAGAGGGGGGGGGACGAGAGAAGCACACAGCAGGGGAAGATCACACTGATCACACTGATATAATGAACAGAATATTCATTTAAGTTGTTTTAGGTCTTTATTTTCCATTAGTTTTAGTTTTCAGTTGGTTTAACTCCGGATTTTAAATCTGAAGTCAAACTGACAAGATTTTTTGTTCATGACTTATGATATCACAAATCTCAACTAGTAAATTTAGCTCAGTCACTCATATGTTCCACTGTAGTGTGAATCTTGCACAAGGCCCACGCTGTTGTATTGTGACATATTATGTGATTTCATTTGGTTCCGGTTCTGAGACGAGTGTGAAGGGATTTCCTTCACAAAAACATCAGCTGTGTTTTTCTTCTTGTTTGTCTTGTTTTACAGATATTTTCCTGTCATGGCTGAGAGTGCAGACATGGAGCAGCTCCTGACGTCTTTTAAGAAGTTTGCTGTCCACGGAGACACAAAGGCCACAGGGAAGGAGCTCAATGGGAAGAACTGGGCCAAACTGTGCAAAGACTGCAAGATCGTCGACGGCAAGAACGTCACCAGCACTGACGTGGACATTGTCTTCTCCAAAGTCAAGTAGGTCTGCAGACCAGTTTCAGGAGAGGACCTGCAGAGAGCAGCTGATACAACTATTCGTCACTGTCTTAATGAATCCATTTCATATTATGACTGTTTGGGATTTGTAGGGCTGTACCCGACTGAAGTTAATATCTGTCTGTGTTGTTTTTGTGTCAAGACAGAAGACGTCTCGGGTCATCACCTACGAGGAGTTTCGGAGAGCTCTGGAGGAGTTGGCTCCTAAGAGGTTCAAAGGTCAAAGTAAAGAGGAAGCACTGGAGTCCATCTTCAAACTGGTGGAAGGCAGAGAACCCACCAATGTTGGTGTGACGGTGAGACAAGAAGTTTTAATATAAAAACAGTCAAACTGTAGCAGGAACCAACACAAACGGTCCTAAAACTGATAAAGCAAAAAATACTAGATATACAATTACATTATCTGCATAGAAATGGACATTGAAGCACTGATTTACAGATGTTTCAGAGTTAAAATTGAAAGGACATGCCACCTATCCACAGTGGAAATGGCACCATTGGTGGTCGGTGTGCCTTTTAAACTATTTTTGGCAGCTACAGACTGTTTATGTGTTGCACAGTTTGCCTGCTGGAAAACATGAAAGCTTCACTGTTTCTGTAGTCCCTGCTCTCGTCCTTTAGAGGTCAGCAGCAGTAAGGATCTTTGACTTCAGTCTAATCTTATCTGTGTCCATCAGAAAGTGGCGAAGACAGCGACTGTGGATCGTCTGACAGATGCGTCCCGTTACACCGGATCACACAAGGAGCGCTTCGATGAAAGTGGCAAGGGCAAAGGTCGGGAGGGCCGGGAGGAACTTGTGGAGAACACAGGCTATGTGGGGGCATACAAGAACGCCGGGACGTACGACACCAAGGTGAAGGCAGAGAAATAACAAAGCAGGAAGCAGCGACTCCCACTGGGAGCTGACAGGAAGTACAACTAATTTACAGCACTTAGTCTGGACCAAACCTTGAACTTTGACCCCTCGTGTGTGTGTGTGTGTGTGTGTGTTTGACCTGGACAGACTGACAGAGGTTCATGTTCAGTGGGATGAGCTGCTCTCAGATCTGATTTGGGCTGATTCTAACATCACCTGCTCTGGTCAATGATTTGAAACTGTATGTGGGTCAAAGCGGAGTTCTGAGTTTCTTCCTTCTGCATTTTACTGTGTGAAAATGCTGTTGCTAATCTGCTAGATGCTAACGTGCTAACAGCAACATTTAGGCCATATAGGCATAGGCATAAGCAATACATAGGCAACAGCGACAAAAGCTGTTGAAGCCATCAGGGCAGCGCATCAGCTGTGCTACGTTCACTGACCTGCCTGGTGAATCCTGTCTGAATCAAGCTTTAGTTTGTCTTCCTGCTAAATTTGCCTTCAGGGGTGAACTGTTCTCTGTTCAGTGCTGTTTTAGCTTGGAGAATATTCTGGGATTTTCAGTTCTTGTATTTATAATATGCAACATTTTTGGGATTAAAGAGAAACTGAATTTGCAGCATCATTAAACCCAAAGTCATGATGGGATGTCTTCTTCTTTGGTTTTGAATGTGTGCATTATATATGTACATGTTCTTCCTCTGATATAATTCTTTTAAAGGTTTTGTTTCTGTCTGAAGCTCTTTATGTTGTGTATAAATGGCATCCAGCTGCAGTCGAAGTTACTTTATTGAATGAATAAATGCTCAAAAAGAGTGTTTTGTTCTCTTGTAGTCTGTTTCCACAGCAGGAACTTTTCTTCCTCAGAGCTCAGTGACCCAACTGTTACACAAAACACTATCACAATGATGATCACCTTCTTATTTCTTTGGATTTTCTCACAACTATTGCCAAATGCAGCTGCAGAAATGAAACCCCCAAAAAAGCTAAGTACATGATAAGATCATGTCATACATGTCTGACATGTTGATCTGGTGTCCGCCCTCCTGTGGTTAGAGCGTCCAAAACATTCTTTATAAAAACAGACTTCTGTCAGAAGCTCATCACGAGTTTTCAGGTGAAAACAGTTAGTTTCTAAAATATCCCGTCAGCTATTAGCTAATACATTTTTAATTTATTTATTTTTGTTTGTTGTTGTGTTTTACTGGAACTGATTGTGAGTCTGTGTGTGTGTGTGTGTCTGTGTGTGTAAACGTGTATTATTGACGTTGTGGGGACGTATGTCTGTGCACACATCACATTGTGAGGACTCCAGTTAAAGCAGGTCCCCACAATGGTTCAGACAAGGTCAGGCCAAGTCTCCAGAGAGTGTAAGTTAATGCAAAATGTCCAGGGAAATGATGGAAACAAGTTTCTGTCAAAGTGTGTGTGTGTGTGTGTGCGAAACAGGAAGCAGATCCTTGTTGTCATGGCAGCCACAGTATAAACAACAAAACAGTTAAGCAACAGCTCTCTGTGTGTCTGTCTAAACCAGATTCACATCTGCTGGTTCAGCAGAGTCCAGATCAGACTGCAGTCCACCTGCAGCGGGTTACAGTGACTGTTTCACCTTTTACTGCACGATCATTGATATTTATTCATATTTTACTGATGTTTCACTATTTTTGATATGAACAGATATTTTAATCATATTTTGTTGGATATTCGATTATATGTTTCTGACCTATGATGAGATCTGCACAGGAAAAGGACACCAGAGAAGGAACCAAGGAGACAGTTCAGGAGATGAACCCAGAGACAACAAACAGATCTATGAGGATTCATTTTTTTATTTTCAGAAGAAATGATTCTGAGGTAGATTTCATTCCCTTTAATCTCTGTTAGCATTCAGAGTCGGTCTGAAAGATTTCCAGTGAATATTCTCTTATTGAAGAGCTTGTTAAAACTCACATTTTACAAATAAAAACTGTCTCAAACCGAAAGCTCTTCATTTTCTATCCTAAAAGGAAAAATGGTTCATAAACACAAACAAATATAAAATAACTTATCAGGTCAAGTATCAAGGTTTATGACAAATTATGTATTTTACATGTACTAATATTTAACTGTACATTATTCAAAGTTACAATTTATCCAGTGTGATAAATGAATACCAAAAAACTACTTTAAATATTGTAATATAAAAGAATATCAATAAATAGCTGATATTTGTAACTAATATCCTACAGACATAGACAGATTATGAGACAACGGGACCCTAAGCATGGCACCCATTCTTTGTAGTTGTTTTGCATGTCGTTGTAGTCTGTGAGGTCGTTTTCTGTCTCTTTGTGTCCTTTTTTTTATTTCACTTTTTTTCACTTTTTTCTGACATTTTATTGATAAAATTATTTAACAAGAAAATAGTTGATAATTAAAATAACCATTAGTTGCAGCACTACAGGACTTTTAGTTTTTTTACTCAAGTAAAAAATCCAATATCTTCCACCATCAAATCAAATCTTGACATGACAAAACATAAAAATGGCTCAGCAGTTTCAGTTGCTCATCATTAGTCTGCTGCCTTCCAAACAATGCGCTGAAACTCACTATAAAGCTGTAGAGCTGAGGAGAGCTGCGGATTCAACTGATAATTCACATTCTTGTCGTAATGACTGACTTCTGCTGTGAACTGAAACACAGTGAGTGGACAGTTCAGGATCAACAGACAGAATCTCTGGACCTGGTCCTGGACGGTGGCTCCCCCCCCCCGCCACTGAATGCTGACACTAGGTCCCTGACGCTGCTGGTCGAGCGAGGTGTCTCCTCTGTCTCCTTCCTCTTCTTCCTTGGGTTGGTGTTCAGACTCTTGGAGCGCAGCGTTGGGTACATCCTGTCCTCCACCATCAGGAGCTCCTCTAACAGCTCCTCCCCCACTCTGTTACCATTGTTACTGTCCACCATCTCACCCCCCTGCTCCCTGTCAGACGGCCTGGACGTTCTCTCCTCCACCTCCTGTTTGGTGTCGGGGCTGTAGACGATGCTGCTGATGGACTTCCTGATGGAGGAGGGGGATCCGCTGAGGGTTGGAGAGGATAAATACTGTATGACCTTTGACCTCTCCAGAGGGAAGGAGACTGCCGCCTCCAGTTGGGCTTTCTCTGCTGGTTTTTCCTTGTTAGTGTCAGACTGAGGTGAAGCAGGGCAGGTGTTGGGGGGTCTTTGGTTTGGGGTGCAGGGGGAGATCAGGATGTCAACGTTGCTCCTGTCCTTCAGTCCTCTTACCTCCAGACTCGACCCAAACTCCTTCACATCATCTGCAACAGTTAGTAGTCAGAAGTACATTACAGTAGTCAGGAGGATGTTACAGTAGTCGAATGGATGTTACAGTTGTCAGGAGGATGTTACAGTAGTCAGGATGACTTTACAGTAGTCAGGAGGACATTACAGTAGTCAGAAGTATATTACAGTAGTCGGATGGATGTTACAGTAGTCAGGAGGATGTTACAGTAGTCAGGAGGACCACAGTAGTCAGATGGATGTTACAGTAGTCAGATAGATGTTACAGTAGTCAGATGAATGTTGCGGTAGTCAGGAGGATGTTATAGTAGTCAGATAGATGTTACAGTAGTCAGATGAATGTTGCAGTAGTCAGGAGGATGTTATAGTAGTCAGGAGGATGTTACAGTAGTCAGGAGTATGTTACAGTAGTCAGGAGGATGCCAGTTGTCACGAGGACTTTCTAGCAGATTCTTGATGAGAGCGAGGCGGACTGAAGTTGTGCTGAACAAAAGGATCATGAAGAGTTCTTAAAATTTCAAGATTTCAAAATTAGATACAGAAGGGTCACCAAAGATCTGTTATCGAAAAACAGATTCACTTATGATATATATTCCTATGTAAAGCTTAAACATGATTACTTAAAGTAAAAAACAGAGCAATAATTTTCGTTATTATATTTACTAATGTTACATAATTTCACATCTCGTGTCAAGTCTTGTCACAAGATCTCTTCTTGGATTGTATCATGTGTCTCTTTTTACCTGTTGTCTCTCCTCCCTCTGCAGTTCCTCCCTGTCTCTCTGGACTCAATTGGATCCTCCTCTCGTTTCCGTCCATGTCTCCGGAAACAGAAACCCTGTCATCATGCCCCAGCTGGTATCGGTACAGACTGTATCCGTCTGTGCTGTTGATGCTGCCTTGTCGCAGCAGAGAGGCCGGCTCGCAGACAGATGATCTTCTGGAGCGCGTGTGGACAAGCTCGGCACGGTCTACGCCCGCTAACTTCTCCAGTGCGTTCATCATCCGGCTGGAAAACTCCTCCAGCTGAGCCAGGCGAAGGTCCACCGTCTGCAGGGACGCCTTCATTGAGTGCTCCCTCTCATTCACCTCCTCCAGACGCATGAACATGTTCTCCACCCTGAGCAGAGGACAGAGGACACACAGTGGAGAGAGAAGAAAGGTTGACTTGTTGAAAGAACCTTTCTCTCAGTCCCACGGTGTACTAAAAACTATATAAAGATAACAACTAAGAATTCTAACAATGAAACGATAATTATCTAAAAACAAAAACTAAGCTAAGATCTGAACAGTAAGATAGGCTATAAACAGACACCAACATAACACTAGACAAAACAAAACACTGGGTGCCTCGGCATGAGACTGCATAATATTTTGCTGAACATCATACTATTACTAAGCATTGGCAAATACTTTACAGACAAATATAAGTGTATAAAGACCATATGTTAGTCTTTCTGACCTCTCAGATGTCACTCTGATTCTCTCATTGTTGGATGACTGTTTCTCGTTGTCTTTCTCTCTGAAATATTCCTCCACACACTGCTCCTCAAACTCGTGCAGATTCTTCAGCTCATCTGTACTCAGCACCAGCTCTGAGGAAACAAACGTTATTTAATCTGAAACAAACGTTATTTCATTGGAGGAAACAACGTAATTTCGTCTGAGGAAATAAACGTAAGTTTGTCTCTGAGGAAACAAACATTTCATCCAAGGAAATAAACATTATTTCATCTGAGGAAAAAATGCTGCAGATGCTGCTGCCTGACTCTGTCAGTGAACCAGATCTTACGGAGTCGTCTCTCCCGGTCGTCGTGATCTCCCTCTGGCTTCCTTTTGCAGCGGCAGAACAGCCTTTTCAGGACGATGTAGATGTGGGGGAAGACGATGAGGGGGGGAGGCAGGATGGGACGGTCATGGAAGGTCATGATCAGCTGATACCTCTGAAACTTCCACACTTGGTTGGAAATGGACTTCACCTCAAAGAACGTGTTGCTGTGGAGAGGAAGAGGAGGCAGGCTTTGATTTTCTTCCAGGAAAAGATTTAACCAGCTTTTCATAAATTCATCACTAAGTACTCTGTAGCCTGTGCAGCTGTTGTACTTCATCCCATTACACTTATCTGGTTACTGGTTGCAACTCACAATTAATTTCACTATTAATTAACCTATTGATAATTTTTTGATTGTCAGAAAAGACTCTTGTTTTGTCCAAAACTCAAAGAGATTTGGTTCTGTGACAGAAAACACAGGAAATCAGAACATCTGAATATTCCACAGGTTGCAAACTGAAACCTTTGAGGTATTTCTGCTTGAAAAATTAAAATTATTAATTAAACTTTTGCATGGAGCAGGTTGAGACCAACTTCCAATTATGAAAATAATTGTTGTTATATAACGGAATTTCGGGAGCAGGACCACACCCTGAATACGTAACCACTACGTTACAACCTCATGCATAAATACCTTACTCAACCATCACCTCGTTTCGCTCTCACTTACTGCGCCAGACGCACTCGGCACGCACCACGAGCAACTTTACGCAGCGTATCGAACCTCATTGACATCATGGAATTTGTTTCCTTCTCCCTGTCGGACGACGTCCTGTTCCACGCTCCAAGTTTTCATTGATCCACGCTAGCAAAACCGGCAACAAAAGCGGACACTTCTCCAACGCATCAGGGCCTGAGACCCCGCTTTTCATAAGCATAAAAGCCGTCCAGAAAGCGGGCAAGTCCAGAAAGTTTGTACACTGTCTCTTCCTGGGTCCATATCCCGCACGGTTCATCTCTTCTCGACATGACAGACAACTACAAACCATCCTCGTCTCCCGGCTCAGCATCCTCATCAGAGGACAGGGACTGCAGGGGCAGTATATCGCTGCTGCCGCCGCCACGATACCCAGACGAGTGCAACGCCGGCCTCTCGTCCCGTACCCGGTTACATCGCCACCACACTCCAACGAGGCCCCCGCCGTCCGGCCTTCTTCAAAAATCTCCGGCTGCATCCTCATCGGAGGAAAGGGACTGCAAGGGCAGTATATCGCAGCTGCCGCCACCACGATACGCCAACTTCTTCGCCCACGAGGGCAACACCGGCCTCTCGTCCCGTACCTGGTTACATCGCCACCACGTTCCAAGGAGGCCCCCTGCTGTCCGGCCTTCTTCAAAAAACTTACAGTTTACTTACAGTTTACTTTACTTACAGACTAACAGTCTAACAGTCTAACATCCTAGCAGTCTTTCAATTAGACTGCTAGGATGTTAGACTGTTAGACTGTTAGGATTTAAGGGCCAGTTCACCCACGTCCTCCAGTACGAAAGCAACAGGACAAACAGCATCAGACAGCAAGACCGGGATATTCAGCCAGTGAAAGAACATCAGGGCTTTGGCAACTTCCATCCAGCAACCACGCCGGCCAGCCTTAATCGAGGAATTCAGCACCGGGATGCCTTAGTCCACGATGACTCACACTGAACCACAGCACTGGTGTGCCAGAACCCCTAGCCACGCACCTCCAGCATGGCAGCAGCTAGCATTAGCCGGGGTGTCTGGCACCAGGATGCCAGCACCCCAGCCATCCAACTCCAACAACCACTGCAGCTTGCTCCAGCCGGGGTCAGCGGAACCAGAATTCCAGAACCCCAGCTATCCACCTCCAGCAATTACAGCAGCTAGCATCGGCTGGGGCGTCTAGCACCGGGATGCCAGCACCCCCAACTTTACGACTCCAGCAGCTAGCATCGGCTAGGGCGTCCGGCACCGGGATGCCAGCGCCCTCAGCCCTCCACATCCAACAACCACAACAGCTCGCGCTACCTGGGAATCCTGGCACAGGGATGCTAGGATCCTCCTTCCCCCAGGTCTGCCAGTTCTCGTCGACCGCAGCCTGGCCACCACATCAGTTCAATTCAAGTTATTTATAAAGTGCCACATCATAACAAAGACGAAGTCTGACACTGTCATTGCATACATACACACCGACTCAACGTTAATTTTCGTCGCCTCTGACTGGCATAATCGGGCGTCATTACTGCCAATGTAAATAACAATCTTAACATATTTACGTCCATCCGTAGCTGGCAGTTTTAAATAGGATTCAACATCGCCCGCTCTAGCCCCTGCATAATAGCGCCTCTGACAGTTCACCTCCAGCACTCATAGTTCCCGTCAGCCGGAGCCTCGGGCACCGGGAGGCCAGCACCCCCGCCCGCACATCTCCAGGGATTCAGGTTTCTCTATCGTCAGGCAAATCTCACTTTCCCATGCGATCGCACGAAATTTCGGAGGTCCCAGTTGCCAGCGCCTCCGGCCATTCACCTCCAACAACAGCAGCAACTCGCTTTATCCAGGGTTCCTGATACCGGGATGCCAGGACCCTTCATTTCCCAGCTCTAACAGCTCTCGTCAGCCGGAGCCTCGGGTACCGGGTTGCCAGTGCCCCGACTTCTTGCAACCTCACTGGTCGTGTATCAAGCTTCCTGGCACTGGGATGCCAGGATCCCTCATCAGCCGGAGCCTCTAGCACCGGGATCCCACCACCTCCAGCCATTTACCTCCCGCAACCACATTGGCTTGCTTGTCCAGGGTTCTTGGCACCGGGATGGCAAGATCTTTCATACCCCGCTCCTACTAACTTTGTTCGCCGCAAGCCTCTGCACCGGGATGCAGGCACTAACTCTCCCTCCTCGAGCCAAGCACCGGCAAGGCATCGCCTTTTCCGGCCCTCCGTTTGTCAGCCAGCAGGCTACCAACTACATCCTTCCATCCCTCGCACCCAGTTCCCACGGACGGTTATCGCCTAAATCTCGCTCGCTAGATCACGTCTTCCCTTCAACAACCACCGCCAACGGATTTCTCGAAGGACATGAAGGCCACCCCTGCCTTCAGATAGCCCTCCCATCCATCCCAGAGACGTCACTCCTGCAGTGCGTGCTCGTGCTTCCGAACCACTGCCCGTCCCCCCAGTTCGACAAGGACGCGAAGTGGGGCACACTCGACAATGAATTAATTGCCATATCGTTACCGCTCGCACAGTCCTACCATGTCCTCATTAAGCCATCGAGCCCAATTAAGAGCTTCAGCCTTCTCCCACTGGCACCCATACTTTCCAAAAAGCCATCACCAGCCACATCCGTTGCTTTTTTACATTCTCTTACCATCGTCCAAACTCGCCACCATTACACGTTTCTATCCCTGCGCCCATTTCGAAAGGGCCATCAAACACTTACCACCAATGTTTACAGAGCGACATTAGCCTTCCTTCAATTAATAACCGTCAACCCTCTGCTAACTGCCTCGCTCAGAGCACGTCGGTGCAAGAACCGGCACCAAATCCTTGCCACCTCCCGCTTACCACAGACTTGCTCTCAGCTTGCAAATACACCATCCGCTCTTGATATAGCAGTACTCACGTAGCTTGAACCCTAGAATCCACGTCGTTGCTCACCTTTTTCTTTGGGTTCCTCAGATGCTCCGAATTCACAGCTGCTACCGTTCGTCGTGACCCACACCGTCACAGCTGTCTTTCAGACTTGTGTCATTTTTCAGACAACACCCTAGTACTTACTCAAAGCAAACAAAGACTAACCGAGTCGGTCAGCCTACTCCCGTCTCTTATTTCAAGATCCGGTCTACGCCGAATCATTTCGAAACCCTGGCCCACTACTCACAATCACGGAAGTCCCAGAGCACAACTTCAACCGAACCCCTTTTTACCTCAGATTCTGGGCAGGTCGTTACTCGTTTTT
>JAVQJD010016168.1:0-10247 GCA_036023655.1 Nannoperca australis | reverse complement strand
TTGTTTGTGTAAACGCCGATCTACTGCGCATGCGCATTTACACGCCGATCTACTGCGCATGTGTCGAACACGTCTGCCGAGCGGGCTCTAAAAACAAGTATAATTTGAAATGCTCCGTGTACGCGAGGTCCGCGACCGCGCACGAACGCGTCCGTTCTGGAGTATAATCCAGGCCTTACTCAACCAGCATTGTGAAATGTGGGTAGAATGTATCCACCTTGGTCACCCTGTGTGTCACATAAAGCTGGTATTGATGTTGTAGTTAATGACGATGAAGCAGAGTGTGTCAACTGTGTGTTAAAGGATCATCACTGTAACCTAAGATGGATTTAGTATAGGGCCCAAAGAAATACGATGAGGCGAGTGTGACTGTAAGTTAAGGAATACATGTGAGAGGTGATGATGCCACAATGATCAACAGGATAGAGAGGTGAGGTTAAAAGAATGAACCACTTATTTTTCTGCAATACCACAGAACAGAACATTTTTGTCCCCCACACAATTATACTGTCTCCAGTAAGGAAATTAACTAAATGTGGGGACACAAAAGAAAGTTAGGGTAGTGACTATTCTCCTGTCTTGACCGTAGCAAAAATTCAGCATTTTCTTCCTGTCATATATTTCCTTTTGGCACTACACTTGCCACTGCGTTTAAAGGGACACATGCAATTTATATGTGTTTTATAGCCAGTGCATAGATGTGTTTATAATTTTACCACCTAAATGCCTACAAGGTAAAAAAAACAAACACCCATAATCCATTACATGTGCACATACACAAATAATTTAGTTGTGTGTGGAACTGGAAGTATGATTGTATATCAACACTCTATGTGAGTGTGCATTTGTGTGTGAGATGGCACATGCGCCAGGCAGGGTGGTGGTTCTCGTGAGCGTTAATCGTGATTTAGCAGCTTAAGGAAGTCACACTTCCCTGGATGATCCTCATGTGCTCTGGCCGCCGCTGATACTCCGTAGATATACCACCAGCGTACAACCAGGCAGTTCTTCCTACCGCAGACTGCATTTTACCCCCTACCTAATGTACTTGCAAGGAAATGGTGGGTGCTGTAACTAACAACACGCATAGTAAACACACATCTTGTGTTTTTGAAGTGACAGAGGCATGTTGCTTGTTAACCTGGCTCTGTCCGTCTGGCTGACAAACGGGCACAGTGACTCACGCAGCCATAGGGATCCAACTGGCATATAATGTGGCCACACCACTGGAAAATAATGTTTCTAACATCACTAAATCTCCATCTCCTTCATATTAACTGGTCTGTGTGTTTTGGCAGGTTCAGCAAATAGTGCATGGGCTTGTTTCAGTTTTTAAAGATTTTACAGTTACTGCACATGAAATGGCCTAATCTCCGCTGCAGTGAGCTGTTGCACCAGGCCACCCACAGAGAGAGAGAGAGAGAGAGGGAGAGAGGGAGGGAGGGAGACACATGGGAGGGGGGTTGTACAAAAAACAGCAGTAACCTTTGAAGTAATTAACAGATTACACTTCAAGAGTCTCTCTCTTCTTCCTCTCTCTGTCTCTGTACTGCTTTCTAACAAAGGTTGTATGTGTTATTTTGAAATGTCCTTATCCTCTTCTGCATATAGAACACAATTTTGTTCTTAGCAACTTTGATACAGACTAAAAAATATAAACACAAAAAAATAACCAACCATGGTTATAAAAATGACTTGTGTATGCTGCTTTGTTGATTAATTAACTCATTGTGTCCCCTCTGCTGCTGTGGGCTTGTTTTGTTCTTTATCTTTTGTTTTCTTTCCTCCATATCTCTAACCATCTTCTCCCAACTGATAGCTTTCTTCATCACCTCCCTCTTCTCCACAGTGGTCAGGAGTTTTAGGGTTTTTTGCTGTTTTCTGGTAATGACAGACCTTACAGGAAAGAAATATCTGGGACCACTCTTACAATGATCAGTATCGATTATCCTCAGAGGCTCGCTGGAATGGTGGGGGTTCGGGAACAAGAGACAGCAAATGACCATTTTCTGTTGCTAAGAGACAGTAACTGGCATGGTACTGGTGGGTGACGTGGCTATGGGTGGTAGGGAGAATGGGGGATGGCATTATGGTAAGACACTGAGAAAGAAATCCTATCTTTTTGCACTGGTGGTAGGCTGGGGTTTGAGGAGGAAGAGGGAGATGGAATGAGAGCGCATGTTTGCTGAGGCTAAGCAGGAAAACTAGCAGTAGTTTTAGCTATCGCACACAAATTGATGAAATCATTCCTTCAACTGAGGAATGTATACTACCACTTCTACTACTACTACTACTACTATTACTACTACTGTATTACTTGGCAATGATATATGCTGGCTTTCACATACATTGAATTGAGCTTTCTCAAATATCCCCTTCCTGCTGGAAATGTGTGCATGACATACTCTACTGAATGTGCATTCAGACTGCTTTCACAGAAATATCCATGGATGTAATTGTTCAGAGAACTACAACTGTAGTTTCTTATACAACACTGCTGAACCACAGAATACAGTAGAATAACACAGAATCACATTAATGTGTTACTGTTTCCTCGCGAGCAGAATATTACTGCTCGCGCGAGCAATGTTGCAGGTCGCGACTGCTAAACAGACTGGCTGCCTGGCTCCGCCCACGTACTGACAAAAAGAAAAACTCCTGGCGAGCGAGCAGGTGAAAGTTTCGTGAGCAGGAGAGCAGTGATGGTGCTCGCGCGCGACTTCAGATGCTGCGCGCGAGAAAAGCATAGTTTTCTCCTCGTGACCTGCAACATTGCTGCTCGCGAGCGCTCGCAAAAATAATATACGCGCGCGTCTGTTTAAATTACGCGCGCGAGCATCTAATTTGCGCACGTGCTTTTTGGCAGCGATATGCCGTCATAGACACTGGGGAGACTGACTGACACTGTCTTTTTTTATTTCATGATGTAGACAGGTCCCAACCGGTGGACTCTGTCAACATTGGCCGTGCTAGTTTCAGGGTTTCTTTAAAACAGTAGATGGCGTGTTGAGCCAGTTTCAACCTTGAAATGCAGATTTTTATACATTTGGTAAAAAATGTCAATATTAACACCAGCACTGATGCATTTCATCACAGTACAGTCATATCATGTAGTTCACGTCTTAAAAAACATGTTTAAGTATGCAGTACCTCTTTAGATATAGTAACAAAATGAAGTTTCAGTTTAGTTTCTCTCTCTCGCTCACCCACTTACATTCACACTTTCTCTTTCTCTCTCCTTTTTTTTTTTTTTTAATACAGTAGTTGGGCAGTCCATTACATAAATGCTGTTTACAGGGTAACACCAAGGTAAACCCAGATCAAAGGTCCGTGTGAACCCAGGTTGGATACTGCACATTGACTCACAAAGATTGTATAGAAATGTGCATTTTACCTGCGTCACATGTAGCCTGCACACTAGGCGGAGAGGGGAATAGGGATACACCAAGACCTTTGGCCCTGATAAACTAGTAAGATGCTCAAGAACCTTTGATGCATACAAGTTTTCAGCGTCCTCAGGGTGTTGCATTGAGTACAATTCTGCAACACCAAAGGGGCTCCCTTGACTGCCTGGAGCTGCCTTGCTTTCCTGTCTCTGCCTTCATCTTCACCTCAGAGGCTGGAAGCTCTCCATACACATTCAGAAAAAATCTAATGTCCTTTTGCTTAAGACCTCTTGCCTAGAAAGTTTGCCAGTTGGTTCTTTGCATTGGGTTTCCCCACATTTGCTTCACCCTTATCCAGACTGTATCACACTGGCATCTTGAAGGTAAAATGGCCTCCCTTTTGTGTGTATTTGGCTTTGCAAGTGGTGAAAATGTTGAGTTAGGTCTGTCTCTATCTCTCACACACACTCACATGCACACATTCAGACACAAAGGCCCTGTTATTTAGATCCTCGTAAAATCTATTAGGATTTATTACCTCAGCTGAACACGTCTGGCCTGTTCTTTTGTTCCAGGGGGCAAACTGGAGGAAGGAATGAAGGAAGGCAGAGGGGAAGGAAGGTAACAGTTTGATTAGTTTGGGGCAGGGCAGCGTTGCTGACATTACACAGACATGCATTGTGGCATGCTGAGAGATTGGATTGATTCAGCAGTCAAACTGGTGAGATTTGTGGGATATTTGTTAAACTTTCAGTCTGAGAGCAACATAGAAGAATTCAGTTAGTTTTTATTTCTTATATTTTGCTAACATAATTCATTAGAATCAGTAGTTTACAATTTGTGCTCCCATACACCTCAGAGAAGCACATCTATTGTCTATAAGCTCTATATACTAGGATAGTGAGCTAAAGCAGACTTCATATACATAATTCCAAACGTGTCATAAAACCTTAGTGTTAGGCATCAGAAGTACAAGCTGCGAGCTTTTTACTCCGACTTATTTGGTCTCAGCGTGAAACCATATCAGAAGAAAGTAGGTCATTGTGGTCAGTTTCCCAATTATAAGGGAGTGTGTCTAATTAATTCAGACAGATTAAAGAGGGAGATCTGTGATGTAAACCCCTCTATAAAATCAACAGTGCAACTTTTCTTCCCCGCTTTTATATATTTATTGATTTCAAAAATATACGTGTGTGTGTGTGTGTGTGTGTGAGAAAGCGTGAGAGACTGGAGTGGGGAGCTTGTTTAGCATTACACGAAGCCTTTTGCCTGTGTCCAGACAGTCTGGTTCAGCCAGTCTGACCTGTCATTAGATTGGACACGTACAACATGAGCTGTAAAACACACACACACACACACACACAGCTGTGTGACAGAAAGGGTCTTGTGCTGCCTGATTACACTTTGGGATTGTAAAAAATTTATAATTTTGTGCAACTTAAGAGTATCAACATTGTCTGCACCAACAAGGAGTACGTTTAGTCAGTCGTAATACTAACTGCATATTATTTCAAATACCACTATATTGATTAGCAGTTGCTAGCCCTTAAAATAGGCCTGTTCCTCTGCACCCCAGCCTGTTCGCCTGGGTTGTGGACATACTGCCAGGTTTTTAATTGGCCCTCAGTGAACCTTCGGTGATGTCAGATGACAACCAGCTAATGAGGGCTGTCAATCAATAAGTATAAGGTCACACTGCATTATGAATAATAAATTAATTGAGTTTGTGTGGCGACAAAGGCAACTAGAATCAGCCTTGAAAGGAATTTCTTCATATGACAAAAGTTATTGATTTAACCAACACTGTAAAACATTTATTCTTATTTTATTATATATATTTGAATACGTTAGAATCCGTGACTTGTGAAATCAATTGTACCGTTTATATTTCTATGGTGGACTTACTACTGTTTCTAAGACCTCTCGCTCATGTTTTTGTTTGGTCTATGTTAACTGTTAGTGTTATACCTCATTTTAAATTCAGCCCATAATACATACATAAATGTACTTTTATCTCCTTTCTATTGTAGGCCGGTGTGTATTCTTTTAATGAGGGCTTTTGCGGGTAGGAAAAAAAAAGGTTTTAATTAGGATGATGTTGTCTAAAGTTAGCCACACTTTGATATTTATTGGTACCATTGCCTTGTTTCCTTTACTGATTTTGAAGTATAGCATTCACCTAGACTTCAATGACTTGATATACTTTTCTCTCATGCTTTAACACTTTTGTTGTAATTTTGATCCCCACAGCTGCCGGAAAAACTTCTCTGCAAGTCTTCTAATGTCTCTTTGTCCATCTCTCCCATCCCCCTTACATCCTTGCTTATCTGCTGTCTTCCTCAGGTCATGGAGAACATTTGCCCCTGTTAGAAGTACTATCTTGGACACAGCCAGCACGTAGGTGGCGGTCAGAGGGTGCGTAGCCTTAGTCAGCTGGTGGTCATGTGTGAAGCTGTGTTCTGATGCCCACCCTCCCCTCAGCGCTGGCCATGGACGGGGAGAATTACCTGCATCCAGAAGGCCCTCAGCTGGACAGCAGCTTGTTCTCTGTGGCCCCCTCTAACATGGAGGTATGCTATGCGATTTTATTTGCATTTATTTAGATTCCATATGCATATTCAATTTACTGACATTGGTGACATTTTTTCTTGTTTTCATGTGCCTGTACAATACAAATGCATTTCAAATGTTTTTGATCACTTTTATGTTAGCTCACTATTACAGAGGTCAGATAAAATTCTTAAAGGTAATTTACTGTGAGTGACTATTTTGAAGTTCACTATAGCTTGACATGCTCTTACTATAAGAGATGTGTAGCATTTTGTTGACGATATTAGTATTTGTTATTATATACGTATATATGTTATTAAAACGTGCTAGGGATGACATTAGCAATCCCTATAGATTGTGCTTTAATGTACCAATTCCATGCGTTTTAAGTATGTAATAAGTACAGAATAATGCATTCTTACATTGGATTGTTGGATAGAACAGTGCTGAATCACACACTGACAACGTTAAACAGGTTGAAATATATAAGCCTGGTTTTTTTTGCACTTTCCCCGCTATCTCACATCTATGCTAGATGTGAGATAGCGGGGTAAAAACACTGCAGTTGTACATAAGACACACATTTACTGTTAGACATCTGAGCACTAGTGTGTGTGTCATTCAGAAATGTGTGAGACAGGAAGTGATCCTACTTTGGGTGTATATTTCCAGGCACAGCTGCTTATGAATAATTTGCATTTCCCATGTAGATGAGGCAAAATATTAAGGGGTCATGTCATAGATTTTCTCACGTATCTCTAGTGGTTTCTAGGTACACAATTGTTTGATTTCATGAGCCAAGTTTTTATGTTATCTGCCCTCTGAGATTTCTGTCATGTCATACTGTCATTAATTTCAATAAAGGTGAGTGGAATTTAGTTTTAGGTATAAAACTCACAGTATTGAAAAATGACATTTGCATAACTTTTAATTGGAAGTCATCTCTGCCAAAGAAATTGTTCCAATAGTTTTTGGGAAAAAGTAATACAATTCCACCCCCCTCTACTGTAAGGGGATTGCGACAGAAATTCCTGGGATTTTCTCAAAACCTCGGCTCATAATTCTGAAACTATCTGTCTGTTTAGATACCACTTGAGATAAATTGTGAAAATAAGCTTTGTGATTTGGCAGAACTGACTGCTCAAGTACTTATACAATTACATTGAAAGAAAATGGAGTCAACATACTCTACTTCATCAATTACATTTTTGATGACAGTAGTTTTATAATTCAAAAAATGTGATTTGATGTTGATATTAAAACATCCTATAAAAATGTTTTCACTAAAGTTCATGGGGGCAAAATGCACTGAATTTTAAACACAAAAAATGAAGTTTGATACAAGGTCAGTTTTGCCAAAACATTAATCACTGAAAGGATAAACACATAGAAGATTCGTTGTATGTGTTTTAACATTATGAGAAAGCTCTGTTGCACTTCTGATGTGACAGATTTTCCTTTTGTTTTGTTTTAGAGTTCAATATATGCCTCCTCTGGTTCCTGGGGATCCTACTCTCAGCCGGCTGGATACAGCATACACTGCCCTATGCAATCTGGAAACCAGTAAGTTAATACAAACACGTTTGACAGCATTATCATGAGCTGAGAATGACAGTATATACTGTGAGTGACAAGTGAAAACATGACAAGTGAAGACGGTGGCTGACAATGTTCAATAGCAAATATCATGTTCAGTACTCTAAAGCCTGTTAGATGGAGGACTGTCAACCGTTGAATTTGGGCAATAACCACCCACGGGAGTTTCACACATGAGCTAACAAAATGTCCCAATAGCCCCGGTACTCTCAAGTATTATACAGTTACATGTACTTATTGAGTGTGTGTGTGTTTGTGTTGAGGGTGTCTTGTGAATATTTAGCTTATGTGTGTATATTTGACTAATGGTTTATTTCCCAACACAACCACATCCACATGGCAGTCCATTTCCCCTTTGTTTTTAGACCTCCTTAATAGGAAACATAGACTGTTCATTAAAATCATTAAAAGGAATATATATATATATATTATGGATTATGAATTATTTTATATTAAGAGTTCCTATTATTGCATTCTTGTCTCCTGAAGTAACTCAACACAATCAGGCCAATATAACACTTTTGAAGTCAGTTTGGATGGTCTCCTTTATCAGACCTTCTTAATTTCCTGTAGTGACTGGCCTGGTGTCAGCCTCACTGGGGGGGTTGAACTCAACATCTTGCAACTCTGTTCTGTTTTTATGACCTCACCACTAAACGAGAGGTGTTTGTGTCTTTCCTCCCCCACAAGAGGGGTTTGTGCGAGAGACAGGGAGAGAATGTGTAATTCAAAGGCAACATCTTGTCTTCACCGGCCATGTACCGTAAGCAGCAAGTCAACAGAGCAGAAGCAGCTGCAGTGTTGTGTCTACACTACATCCGTTGAGCCAAAGGATTGCATTCACAGCCCACTACACTTCAAATGAAAAACATAGCTGAACCATCTATCTAATTTTGTTAAGCGGGGCTCGGGTGCTGGTCTGACCTTTGCTCTGCTTTGGTAAACAGGTGTTTCTATTAGGGATGGAGATTTGATTGAATGTTGTTAACATTTAAACAGCATGCCAACCACTCATGACTAGTCCAAAAAAAGTACGAAGAGAAAGCAAGAGACAGACCACAAGTATGTGGGCAAAAGAGAGAGACTAAACTGAAACTGCCGTCATGTAGTTCTGATGGATAGCGGCATCTGTGAACAGCGAAGAACAGGTATAATAACTGTAATAGTGGTCTAATATGAATGGGTCATATGTAGGTTTTCTGTATGAAAGTGTGTCTGCATTAGGGCTGGCCAGAAACTACATATCATCTTTTAGTGGAATCATTTTATGCTATAGTGTGATGCCACACAGCTGTGAACTATGTATCACACTTGTGATACAGGTTTCTTTTTTACGTCAGTAAGTTCTACCATGATAATGATCAGTGTCTTCTTAACATCAGCAGTTTTACCAAAATAAACATTGCAAATAACAAGACAATTACGTTTGAGATTTGTGTGGTTTTGTACATCTGCATTCAGAATGTGTTTTGTGATTCAGTGCATACTGACTTTTAAAAAATATGGTTCCATGCTTTTAGAGGCAAAACTTAGACTTAGATTTAGTCATCACCAAACCTGTGTCACACTAAGCACAGCTCAGGAAGTGTTTGCTCTGATAGTGGTGTTTTGTATTGTTATTGCTGTCTGTGCTGCATTTCTTTGAAAGTTCAAGCATCAGATGACGTGAGAGCATGGTCTGTGGTTTTCAGATTCACTCAAACTAGAATCTTCTGACATCAAGCCGGTTTTACAAGACCCTTCTCCCACTCATCATCTTACAATGTACTGATATGATCAGAATCATAATGTGTCTGTGGTTTAGAATAAGATTGGTGTGACTGAATATCACATGGGACTTCATTATTGTGCTGTAAAGGACCTAATCTAGAAAGAACAATGTCCAGTAGTCTGAAAAGGTGTTAATGCAGTATAATTCTCTTTTTTAAATAAACATTTTATTTTTTTAACAGAAAACGACGACTCTAATCACAAGGTCACTCTTTTGTTACTGTTTTGCTGCAGCACTTTAAAAGTTTATCTTTGCCCTTGTATACACGACAAAGGTCTATTTTTCCATTTCTGTTTTCTTCAACAGTTCAGTACATCGGATGTTCAGTCAAGCTATTTTTCACATGACCCGGTAGTCGCTGCTCTTTTCTTACACGATGAGCAGGCTGCTGCTTAGTAGGATTGGCCTGCACAGTACAATCAGGGTGTAATTGATTGAACTTGAAAGCCCTTAGTTGTCTACTCACATGGCCATTGAGAACAAGCAGAGGAGTGAAAATATCACACGTCACCAGTGAGGAAAGAATGTGAATGGGCCAGTGATCTGATTGCACAGACTGACGTGCATCACTCACGTTTGCACTACAGAAACTATTCTTATGAGTAGTGATAAAAACCTCACTAAGACAGGTCTATTCTAGGTAAAAACACTTTCCACGTTCATTCTATGTTCTTCAACCAACCGATAACAGGAAAAAATGAGCTACAATTTTACTACTGATTATGGCATTAATGCCAGCGAGACTTAATTAATAAAGATTAATGAGTGATTGTGACCATCATCTGTTACCCAATAACAGCTAGTAGCCCTTGCTGAGGGCCTTCCCTTTACACTGCAAAAACTCAAAATCTTACCAAGTGTATTTTTCTAATTTCTAGTCAAATTATCTTATCACACTTAATATAAGACACAATCGCCTAAAGAGAAATATTTCAGTGAGATAC
>JAVQJD010016166.1:0-85565 GCA_036023655.1 Nannoperca australis | reverse complement strand
GTGTGTGTGTGTGTGTGTGTGTGTGTGTGTGTGTGTGTGTGTGTGTGTGTGTGTGTGTGTGTGTGTGTGTGTGTGTGTGTGGTGAGAAAACTCACTCCAACAGGCTAAAAAAATGTGATACGGTGAAATTCAAACAAGGCAGAAATTATGACTACATCAACAAAACACTGTTGTTACAGTGCAGTCTAGATATGATCCCCTGAATTCCCCAAGCTGCTTCCTGTTAGAAGCACAAACATCACTGTTTGCAAAAGAAGTTGTATTTTCTGAATCTGGCTTTCTATGGCTTTCAAACTGTGTGGTCCGCGTGACTACAGTACAAAGGAGGGTATTGTTTATCATAAAACACCAGGACTGCCTGGCATTCTGGGAACCTTTTAGTTGTAGACATTGTGAGGACCAGAGCAGCGGGATTTGACACGTAGTCCACAGCTACGCTAGCGGCTCTGTGAGGCTGTACTGTGGTACATAGAGCTAAAAGCTAAACACTCACATTAGCATGATATTTAGCAGGTACAATGTTTATCATATTCACCATCTTAGTTTAGCATTTTAGCATGCTAACATTTACTAGTAGCGCTAAGAACAGATAAGGCTTCTGGGAATGTAATTTGTTTAAGTTTTAAGTTTTAAAATTACAGGACAAATGAAATTTTGACATAATGATGGCACTAGAATTAGATTTTCTATGGTCATGTAGCACCAATTTCAAAATGAGATGAGTCTTTTTACTACATAGACAGCCCGGTTTTATGAAAAGCCCACCTTTCCAGCGGTAAAATAGACCTTTCGTATCTGTATTAAATGTCAAGGTAATCCTTTCGATAGTTGTTGAGATAGTTCAGTCTGGAACAAAGTGGTGGGCTGACCAAAACCACAGAGTCACCATTTGAGATGTATAAGATGGCACTTGAGGGGTTCCAACAGCAGATTTGAGAAGTTGCAATCAGTTGAAAAAGATATATTGAGTTATTGTTATAAATATATATTCGGTTTTATTTATTTAAAGACTATTCCATTCCTTTCTGGTAATTTGTGTTTGGCACACAGGTGTGTTTTCTGCAAGTACCAACATGCAAACTGCGTGCTACACATCTGAAGCTCGGTCACTTCAGTAAGAGAGGAACGTTTTCATACCTGGACTGTTGGCCACTGTGTCAAAGTGGCAGTTGGCTAGCATGAGATGCTGCGCCCCACCCTTGGGCTCCAGCCTGACAGCAATGTTGGTGACGCGGTCATAGAAGCTGGTGAAGCCTCCGAGAAAGTCGATGGAGAAAGAGCCGGTGGGACGCTGCACATCTACCGTTAGCTGATGTGGGCCCGCTGCCATCTCAACCCGGATGTTTTCAATCTGCTCCAACAGGTAGCCCACCGTCAGGACTTCATTCTCCGGGCTGCCCACCGGCCGAGGGCCGACACTGGTGATCTGCTCCAAGTGACGTCTAGATCACAAGGGAAGAGAATGAAAAGAGAGAAAGAATATTTACATGTTCAGTAAACCAACTTTACTTTTCCATCACAGTATATCTAATTAACCTCCTGCAGTTCAATGTTACTGTTAAAAGGCAGAGACTGGTTGCGTGTATGTACAGTGGTCTGCAAAAGTATTCAGCCCCCTTAAAAGTTATCAGATTTGTTTGGATTACAAATGATACCTGCACATATTTTCCCATTCAGCCACCTTCTGTTGCTCTTTTACAGCTTTAAGTCTTTTGGGGGAACAATCTCGCAGCTTTGCACACTGTTTGGCAGTGATTCCCACCCTCTGGACTTCGAATTGGCCATTGTAGAACATTCACCTTTTGTGAATTACACAATCCCGGGTTGGTTTGGCCTTGTGCTTGTCACGGTCACCTTGAGGTTTCCAAACCTAAACTAGATTAAATAGATTCCCTGAAGACCTGGGTGTGCTTGCTGACATGGCTGCACACACACACACACACACACACACACAGTTTGTGCATGTGTGTGAGAAAAACAGAAGCACCACAGGAGTGGACAACAGTGATACGATTGTTACTGCTAGCTGACACTACGAGTAGCTGAAGTGAAACCAGGTAAAACTTCAGATATGTCTACAGATTCTGGTCTTGAATGTGAGCCCCTCTAAATAGTGTCTCATTTCAGACACTCGAAGCTGGTTCATAAGCAGAGAATGTACCTTTTTTAATTTATTTATCTTTTGATACATAAGAGTTCAGGCAAACAATTAATGCACCTTTAATTTTGATTTATGTCAGACATGGAATGGGTTGCTGGCTCTGATGACTATAAACATGTTTTTTTACCCAAATACTGCTGGTTTTATTAAGTTTTATAAAGATTAGCATTAGCAATGCTACAACATACAGTTTGATGCAACAGTTTTATTGGTGAATCCAAAAATTCCCATACACTGTATAGTGAGGAACTTCTGCTTTTATCCATCCTGCTAGGGCTGAAACGATTAATCGTTAAATCAATGTGGGTGACATCCCCTTTTTCACATAACAAAGTGGATGGGTAAGACAAAGAGGACCCCACACAAGACAAGGTTAAAATGCATTTATTTCTCAATCATTTTTAAAAACAAACAGGGTGTGACCCATTTTTGCTATGTTTGCTGCAGAGTTTGGACCAGTGCCCTGACTCAGGTTATGGCATGCCATGTTTCTGTATTACTTTGACCTGATCTTTTTAGTCACTCCCTTATGAGATGGAAACAAGAAATAAAGCCAAGCAACCCGTACGGCACAGAAACAAGAACATTTTCTGAGCAGATGCTGATGGTATTTGCCGCAGCTGTTCAAGAAAGGCCGGTGTTGTCGGCTCCGCTGCCCCCACCAGCAGAATTGCTGCTGTGCTAGCTGATGCTCACAGCCAGCAGCAAGTAAACGTTCATATCTGTGGGTGAAGCCATGTGTTGTAGACGAGCTATTACAAGCATGAATCAAATACAGCAAATATAGTTTTTTCTCTGGCTTGTTCCCTAGACCCCAAAATCACCATGTCCTCCCCTGCATGTACTAGTTTTCCTGTAGTGATACCAAATGACATTAAAAGATGTCTGAACTGCTGCTTTCATTCCATCTTTACAGAAGCCTCTAAGGCACCGTTTTACGCTCAGGCTCATATTTCAAATCGGGATTGGCAGGGAAGGGACTCGTGAAAGCCACGATTGTGACCAAAAAAAGCTCAGAGCCCTAATCAGTTCCAATGCAGCCCGCCTGACTGGTTTATAGAGCAACCAACCAAAGGATGGCTAATCCCGTCGCCCAGCACTTTCAAGCGCTCAACTGCAGCCCGGCCCTCAGCTTCAGTGCCGTAACCAGAGTTTCTCCTCCTCTTCAAAGGGTCTGACAATCTGATAAAAGCTGTTGCACTGTGAAGCAGAGGAGATAGTTTTATCTGAACATTTTGCAGCTTTTCGGAATGAAAAGGGTGTATTGTGTTTTCTGTGGTCATGCATTGTACATTTTGATTATCAATCTGTCTAATATTTATTATTAGTCTCTGTTTTTAATCCGTACTCTTTACAAGTGCTGATCATAGGTTACCAGTGCCAGTCAGAAAAACCAATGGGCATTCGTGCCACAATTATGTTATACATTAAAAACAAGCGTTTCCTTACCATTATTAAGCTGTAATAACACAACACTTGAGTAAGTTTGGATTTTAAGTAAGTTTGGATTTTGAGTAAGTTTGGATTTTGAGAGTATGAAATAACATTTGTTTTTGTTTCGCTGGGTCATTTGAACAGACTGTGCGGGGGATTTTGACTTACTTGAGGCTACATGATTTAAAGTTCAGTGCTGCTGTAACTTTTTTCTCCTGAGGCAATCTGTTTCAAACGTTACACGCCGTTCAAACACCTGTCCACCCTGAAGGTAAAGGTGGAGCGGAGGGACACCCGGTAGTGGTTTCTAGGCGGGTCTGTCGCCAAACTAGACCAAAGGTTAGCTGCTTCGAGACCGTTAAGTAACATTTAAAAACTAAAGAGGTGAGTATTATAGTAAAAAAAAAGGGACAAAACTCACCTGGCTCTCACTGCGTTGAACTCGCCGGTCGGTTTTCCAATGACCAGCTGCTGTAACGAAAAATGAACAAGTCCCCACAGCACCAAAATAAACACAGAGACCAGGGAAGCTGCCAGACCTTCCCGCAGCAAGTAGAGGCTCACTTCGGGCTTCCTCTTCGGGTCACCGTTGTAGCCGTTATTCCCGCAACTGTCCCGGGAACCGTCGTTGTCTTGCGCTATATAATTCTGTGTGCTGAAGGGTTTTATTCTCCTCACAGTGGTGTCGCTCTCCATTTTCGATCCAGCAGTACACCAGCGGCGAGCGTCGCTTTTTTTCTGGTCGACGGACGGATCGCGCTGAGGGACAAACTTCGGGGAGAGGGCGGTCGGCCTTGGCGCTTAAAAAGAAAAAGGAAAGGAGGAGAGGACTTTTAACACACTGGCATAATCACCTCCCTATGAGCTAAAAAAAAAAAAAAAACTAAATGAAATCGCCAATTATTCAGTTGACAATATTAATATACATGTTGCCATACATTAATATTCATTTTAAAGGAATAGGTCAAAGTAAAAAATTCTCGCTTTCTTGCCTATATTTAGTTAAGATCAATCCCACTCTCGTGTATGAGCCTGTCAGCAGACGGTGGGTTATCTTGTTATAAAAGTGTATTACCAAAATGTCAAACTACCCATAAACTCAATGAACCCGCTGTACAAGCAATGCAATCCGGAAGAAACGCCTACAGTGAATCCTTTTGTGAGATTTGTAACCACCGCTCAGATTATTTACTTGAGTCAAAGTAGCCTAGCAATACAATAGTGATATACTCCATTACACGTGCAAGCCCTGCATTCATAATTATGCTCAAGTAGACATTTTAAGTATTATCAGCAAAATGCACTGAAAATATCATATAGAAAAGAAAGGTGTCTATATATTATATTATAGTATATTATTTCTAGTAAATCTACCGTTGAGTAGTTTAATATGTAAACATATGCAAAATATGTTTTGAATGTAAAATATATTTCTGTAAAGTAGTAACTATATCTAAAAGTCATCTCATCTCTGAGGTTTAGTGGAGTAGAAGTGCACTGGCATGCAGGTTATACTGCTGCTTGGTCGTCACCGTGTGGTCGAGATAGGGAATAGCAGACAAGATGTTTTGGCTGTACAACACCCAGTTTATCCTAAGGTCATACAGACGTATTTTTCTCCTATCATCAATTTTAAAGCCGCGCTTAATAAGTAAAAGTAGCAGTACTACTATATACGGAATATAAAGTATATATATAAAATATAATATAATATAAAATATAAAGATATCTTTATGTGTAGTCTATGATCACTACACTATAAATACTATAAGTACATAAGTGTCATTTAATGTACTTACTTTTTTATATACATAGGCTACGCTAATGATCTAACTACTTTTTAACAGTTGGAGGTTAAATAATCATATGCAAATCATTCGCCTTTAGTGTCTTTGTTCAAAGTTTCAAGTCTCTGTCCTTGGTACTTTTCCACTGGTCCCCCTCATGTCAACACATAGCCGCTAGCCTAACTACAGCTAACGTTATAATGTACGTATTTGTCTTCTCAGCTCGGCATCGACTGGCTAAAGGGAATAAACACGTAGTTTTGACATTTAAATTAATTGTAATACATATTTAATAAACATATTTTAGTGACAGCACTCGAGATGTTATCCAAGTAGTTTTTATTGCTGTTTTAGCTATGGTCATAGGTCAGTGTCAGTCATTTTTTGGGGGTGAAGTTACGGTCATTTTTCTTAACTAGCATCTTTAGCATTTAGCGTTTCTGGTTAACTTAGCTTTAGCTTATTATTAAAAGTGTTAAGCTACATAAACGCTCATTTTAGCCTTATCTGTAACCATGTCTTCTTTCAAAATAAAAGGTTTTTATTTTAAAGGGGAACATTAAGGGATTTGCGGTCTATTTTCCTATTAATAAAAGCAAAATTAAACAGGTCATCAGATTAGGCTTAGCCTGTGTTAAGAAAGGAATTACTTCTGTGTTTGGTATAGGCAATATGAGGCTGATTATCACTCACCTCACCTAAAGGCTCACCTAAAATGCAACAAATGAAATGCAAAGAGACTGACTGATAACAGCACAGTCTTATGCTTTAATTTAATTTAAAGTAACACTTGGTGGGTATTTTATAAGATGATTCCAGTATGTTTAAATTGACAACTCTTAGGCCAACAAAAAATGATTCAGCACAGACCTGGTAGTCTGGGGAAGATTTTAAAGGGCTTGTCGATTTTTATGTTGGGAAACAAAATGAACAGAAATAATAAAACAGAAATTAATCATAAATCAAACACAAACATAAATCATTATAATCAAACAATTACCTGAACTGAAATATATCATGGAAAGTAGCTTTGGACTCATGACTTCACTTATTCTGAAAAATCCCATTGTTTATGAAAATTACATTTCATATATAAAACACAACATTTGTAAATAAATGTAAAGGCAATTGTTTTCAGTGTGATATATGTTATTGTATTCGAAATGTAGCCATGTATGTTGAAATTAAAACATTTTCGATTCATCAACTTTTATTTTGGAATCCTCGCGGAAATGTCTAACCTTCATTGTATGTGACTTGACTCCTGTCTTTTTTACTAGCTCCCGACTCTCCGATCGATCACTACCCAGCCGAGCATTGCAGAGAGCAGTCGTGTCTCTACCCGAGGCCGGATGGTAAAATCCAACCTCCAGCGGATCCTAAACAGTCATTGCTTTGCTCGCGAGAAAGAAGGAAAACAGCAGTATTTTACTACCATGGCGGATTTGAGTAATGGTATCTGTGACATGATTGGGAAGTAAGTAAACGATCAAAAATACCTCACCTAGCTTAACAGCTAACCGTGATGTGGGGGAGGGGTGACTAAGATAACCTAGCTAGGAGCCACAGAAAAGCGGAAGTAAACTGCGTTTAGCTTTAAATAGACAGTTTATTTGTAAGACGCTGTAATATTAATACCACAGTATTATGTTTTGTTTTCGCTATAGTAATAACGTTATTCTAAAACTTGTCATGTTTAAATGAACTACGGACATTCACTTGCTGGCCCGAGAGATAACTTGAGCAGCATTAGCTAGCGTTAGCTACGAACACCGTCGGACTTGTGTTACGTCACTGTAGTCAACTGCGCCAGCTAGCTAACAGCTAGCATCAACATTTCAATGTAACAAATTAAAGTAGTTAATTGTTTTGTTAAGGACAATGGTAGCACACAGCTAGTTTAATTAGCAGTGGAAGGCATGCGAGGACGTAAACTGACAACGGAATATAATCGGATTGTTTCAGATCTTGAGTGGCAACGGACAACAGTGATTTATATAATTTGTTAATTGTATTTTCTTGTTATGCTGATCATTGTTCCATTTTACTACTGCAACACAAAAATTTCCCCCTTGGGGATACGTAAGCCTATTAAGAGCAAACCGACTTCAGTGTGGCAGTTTACGGTCAACGACTCGGAATCAACGTAACGTCAAATATTTGGCACTGGTAGCCGAAAATGCCTTTTTAAACAATACAGCCCATAAGGAGACAAGCCTTGGCTCACGGTCTTGCTTGGTGGATGCAGGAAAGGCTATAAGTGAAAAATGACACCAGGTTAAGAACGTGTCAGGTGGGTACAAGTTTCTGGCCACGTTGATCTCGCGCGCTGACAACTGTTAATTATGATGCAACTGCCAGTTCACTGCAGCAGCCTTGTGGCTGCACTGTACACAGCGATGCAGTGGTACATGTAAATAGATAAATCACCGGAGGGACGTACTACTACTTTTTAAACATAAGAATACAATGCCTCATAAACGATAGTATACTAAAAATCTTTGTTTTTATGACTGTAATATGAATTAGAAAAAATATTATTTACATCATCTTTTCACAATTTGCCGACACCTAAATGACAAAACGAATCATCAAAAGTAGTCGGATAAATAGGTAATGAAAATAATTGTTAGTTGCAACCCCAATTTTGATCATGGTTTAAAAAGTCATTGTTTAAGCAAAAATGTCAAACATTCTCCAGTTTAAGCGTCGCAGTTGTGAGGAGTAGCTGCTTTTCTAATTGTTTTAAGATGCAGCAAACAGTCATTTATGTTTGGACAAAATAAGCATTTGATGACCGAAGTTAAATGTAATTGGTATTTTTCACAATTTTCTGTCACTATTGAAGATGAAAATAATAATTAATTGTGTCCCTAATACGAACTCTTTTGTATTGTTTGGATAGTATGAAAACCTTCCACTTGCGTGGCTTCGTTTTTAATAATGTAATTATGTCACAAGATACAATTAGTTTAGTTTTATAAACTGTAGCACAACAAAGATTTCATTTGTAGATGTTTGGGGCTCTGACAACTGCTTAACTTAAACTGGCTGTTTCAACTAACCGCACAGAAATGTAAGTTCAGGAATAGGCGGTGTCAGGGGACGTGCCTTTTTTTGGGAAAACAAAGCAAATGTGTGGACAGTTTAAAAACACCACAGAGGGCTGCATTTTAATCTTTAAATGTTAGCGGCTATAACAAAATTAGGGAGCATACTTTTAGTCTAGAGAACATTATTATAGAATGATCTGTGGTCTTTTTTGCTGCGTGCATTGTGGGATTCATCCCGCATAATTTAATTGTAGGAAAACCCAGACCCTGGTTCCGCTCGAGGTTTCTGCCTGTTTTTAAAAGGGAGTTTTTCCTTGCCACTCTTGCCTAGTGGCTGCTCACGGTGGGAATTGTTGGGTCTCTGTAAATATAAAGACTGCAGCCTAGTCCTGCTCTCTATGAAAAGTGCCTTGATGTAAACAAGATTGAACCGAAAGTTATGTGTGAAATTAAATAGCTTGTTTTTGGCCTCTCCCCATCCTCCCCTCCAGCTTGTCCCTGCACTGTAGTAGTACCCGCGGCCCGGGGCCTCTGTGGTGCTCCTGATGCCCCTCTCCCACCCCTGAAGATCCCAGGTGGGCGAGGGAATGGCACGCGGGATCACACTCCTTCAGCTCGGCCGCTCTACTCAGTAAGTCTACAAACGCACCCGCACGTCTTATTGCTGAAATGTGTCAAGATCACGAGCTCCTCGCTAAACCCACTTCCTGTCACGTGATCCATTGGCACTGTTTACACAGCAGACAAAGGCACAGGTTTTATTTTTTAATTTATCGGCTCAGTCGCTCTGCTTGACCAGAGTTACAGGCAGGATAACTGGTCCCGTGGGGGCATGGAGTTGTTTTTGATTTCCACACTAGTTAACTCGTAATTGGACATTTAAAAAGAAATGACGATATCTACATGACGATGCAACATTAAATGTCACCCACTACCGTTTTCCAATGTGTTACTAGTATTTGTGTTTCCAGGACCGAAAGCTGACTGTAACGGAGGAGACAGCAGGTAATGGTCGCCCTAGGATACTCCACTTCCAAAGTCGCCCCACCGTTACCAAGACAATACAGTGGGATGCTGTGCTAAGCAGCAGCGCACTTTACGTGGAGATACCTCTTGACCCTCTTCCCGAAGGCAGCAAGGAGAGGTGAGGCCACATTGTTAGCAACAGGAAAGACCTCAAGTGATGAGCTTTAGCACACTCGAGCCATGTTACAAGAGAGTAAACAGGCACTTAAAGTTAGTAACAAAAAGTAACAATATTTAAAAGTTGGCATAGAAAATGTTTTATAATAAATACTCAGTAAACACACCAATTTGTTTTAATAGGATATGCATGAGATTCATTCAGTTGTTTTTGTTCCTGCATGTTAAGCGGTTGTTTTCCGTGTCTCCCCCCAGTTTTGCCGCTCTCTTGGAGTATGCTGAAGAACACCTGAAAGTCGTCAGCGTGTTCGTCTGCTTTTACAAGAACAGAGATGATCGTGGTATGTGCAAACAGCCCTGTTATTCCCAGCACACCCTATTTTTTTTTTCTCCATTCAGAATATCCAGACAACTGAAAACATAATGATTCGGGCTCCTGTGCCCTGACTTTTGCTGCACCTTTAACATCTGTCGTCTCTTTCCTTTTGTTCTTCCAGCTAAACTGGTGCGTACATTCAGTTTTCTTGGCTTTGAGATTGTGAAACCGGGCCATGCCCTCGTCCCACCTCGACCTGACGTTTTCTTCATGGCCTACAACTTTGACAGGGACTCCTCGGACGAGGAGTAGCTCTCTGGACAGCCCCCTCCACCCCCTGCTTATTTCCCAATTATCTTCCCATTGTACGTTTGCCCATCCCATCCCATCCCGTCCCGGCTTCTTCATATACACCACTGTTTGTGTTAAACCCTCAGCGGTAGCTCTCTGTATGCAAGTATTCATTCCCCCCCATGCTTTTTGTGTTCAAGGGAATATGTAAGATGTGCATCTCCTCATTCCACCATCTATCTTTGTGTGTTTTGATCATACTGTTTTCATTGAAGATGAATCGTTGTCACCTATAAAGGAGGGAACCTTTTTGTGTTTTGGACTGAAATCATATTGCAGTTCTCATAGCTATAAGTTAAGTTCTGGTATTGACATTTCCCTTTTTATTATGATGGAATAAGGTGGAGGATTCTTAATTTCTTGAATGTACAATAAAAAGGTCATCAGGTTTACACTCGGGTACTCCAGCTTTCTTTTGATTGGCTAAATAATGACTTTAAATTTGTCCCATATATTTTTTCCTCTCTGAATTGAATTACGAAATACATTTCAATGGGACCAGTTTAATTTAGTGGCACTAATATCCTCTTTAAAAGTATTATGATTTACTTTTGAGCGACAGCCCCAATAATTGGTACTTCATAGCTGAATAGTGAATCTATAGACTAGAGGTGGAGCGGAAAGATGAATGCAGTTGCATGTGTCTGATGTAGGCGCTTCAGTTTCAAGTTAAAGAACCTACAATGAGTGAATTGGTACAAAGCGAAAGGAAAGTGAATAATCCAAAGTGCTTTTGCTTCTTTCTGCCATGTATATCTGACAATATTGTAGTATTTGGTTTTGGAGGTTGAAAAAAAAAAGCTGTGATTTTGATTGCATTGTTTATTTCTTTTGATTAGCATTCCTCTTTAACTTTTTTTCTTTCTCATGATAGTATTGAGTTTGTTGTTCACCTGCATAGTGGTACCTGTTGTGCTTCTGTGATAATAAAACAAACAAAAAAACCCAATCTTTTGTATTTGTTCACCAACCCCTTTGGGTTAGAAGAAAAGAGCGGCTCCTTCTCGCTCGGTTTATTTTAAAATGAAATCTCCAGACAGAACTCATCCAGTGTTCCTGCACAAAGCCTCGGGTGGATCATTTCCCTGCCTGATGTAACTGCTTGAGGTGCACCCACGGTGGTGGATTTACGAGCATACGTTTATTACACAATCGTGTTATACATTTAAAAAAAAGAACATTTCTTAATATGCATCCTTATTATCGATCACAGTACTCTACATAAGGCACATTTAATGGCCTTTCTGTAACTGCTATCTGACATAATGGAATCTGCGCTGCTCAGTCTGCAGAAACCGGAGGAAATCAGGTCAGTTACAAAAGAGCAGCGGGGCAGACATCCAGCCTGCGTCCCGTCTTCATGCCACCAGGAGGCTCCACAGGACACTGAACTACTCACGACCATTCAACAGCTGACTTTACAGCTGCATCAGCAGTGTACACAAGTGTGAGATGTGCAGTTATACAAACAGGAAGCCTGGTACAATAAGAACTGGAGTCAATTTGTTTCTTATACATGTTCATTTGTATTTGTGTGAATAATCTAATCTAATCTAATCAGGAAGATGACCTCAAAACACCTGCGTGGGTGTGCAGGGCCTTACATGAAGACAGAAGCCACGTCTGGTTCTCTCGACTGGGCAAAATTGAGAGTTTACAGGCCTTTTGTTTTTTGGCTTCTTCACAGCAGCCATTTTGACAGCAGGAAAAGCACAGCTGTTACTAATGACATTAACCGTGGCTCTGTTCTCCTCAAGTGTCCCAGTAAGTCATGAAAGTGTGACAGTGAGCCAGCACGCATGCAACAGAAACAGCTAAATGGAATTCAGCCAGCATTGATTTTATTATTTACACCTGTGCTTTTCCTGCCGCGACACGTCAGAATGTCTTTTGCTGTTTAAGTGGATTGAAATTGATGTAATTTGTAAATACTTGGCCTCTTGCATCGTGTTAAAACTGTATGATGACAAAAAGTAACATTCAGTGGGCAGCACCAATAACGATCAGAAGCTTTAGCTCTTGCCACATGTAGGCGGTGTAGTCTGCTGTAGGCATGCTTCATTTGAAATGTTATTTAGTAGTGATTTAAAGCCTAAAAAGCTTTAAACTTCACTTTCTTGTCAATATAGCATAGACACACTGACTAAAAAAAATCATGAAAACGATCATAATCATAGTATCAGAACAAAGTATCTACCATCAGCAGTTCGGTGGGGAATATAATGTAGAGAGAACAACCCGTTATTTTCTGCAAAAAAATAAAAACATCTTAAAATATATCTACTTAATGGTTTTCAGGGCAATTGTATTATTCATTTTCTTTGAAAAAAAAGAAGATTAGTTAAACTATTGTCAGAGAGCTGCGATCACCACCACTGGTAAATTAATTTGGGCCAGGAAACGGTCTGTTTGAGCACTTTAGATATTAATTTCACGGCGCAGATATTAGCGTCACACACAGACATTATTAGCATCATCAAAATACACGACACAAAGAAAAGAGGCCTTTTTTCTTTGGTGTTTTTTTTCTGGAATCCAAATATTTAATAGGTACATATCAAGTATTATTATGACATGTATAAAATTTCAGATCACAATATGAAGCAATGAAACTCCTCAGACTGGCATATGCTGCAAATGTTTGAGGTCGCCACATAAAAATGACTAATGATTAAAATAGAAGAGAAGCAACTAAAATGGTAGAAAAATGGCGTACAGACGTAGATAATAGTAAGCATTCTAGGAAAATTAAATGCGACTTTTCAAACTTTTTTCTTTAATAGAGTGCAATAAAAGTAAAAACAACACAGCACTGAAGCCAAGCGTCCACAAGACGTCTAAAAATTGTTAGTACTGTAGGTTCACGGAGGGCAGAAGACAGCGGAAAGAGAGGAGAGGGAGCGGAGGTCACAGCAGAGAAAGAAACGAGAGCTATTAGCTTGCCAGTCAACGTGGGAAGAAAATAATCTTTGAACAAGATTGAGCAACAGTGGAAGTAATGCACATCACAGTTAGCTTTAAAGACCATAGTAGCATTTGTACTTGCATGTTGTTGATGAAGAGAAAACAAATCTTGAATGACTGAACAGAAAGGAGGACATCACCACAAACAAACAGCCGGAAGATGAAAGCGGAGGAAGTGTGAACGGGGGCTACATTTCCCCACAAAACCAACTCAAGATACATTATACATTATTTCAGATACATTATATGAAATTCAGCACCCCATGTGATCTCTGTCCAGGTCACAGATCGGTGGAGAGACTGTGCTGCTGCTCTCCATGGGATGTTTTTGTTTTAGTTCCTATCAGACCTGCCAACCCTGGACATTTTAAAGTACCACAGCAGGATGGGAAAAGATGTGAATCCGTGTCAGCTGGAAAAAAACAATGGACTCTTGCTCGGGTCAGGCTGTTTAACATACATTTGATGCTAAAGATAACCGATAACTGAACACAATTAAAGGTGGGGGTCTTTTGTACTGCTGCATCCGAGGAGAGCAGACATCCAGGTACTTCACTACAGATTTTTGTTTGTATCGCGTTCACAGCTGCTGTTCCAACACTCATTTGTATTTTCAGCCACGAGTTTGCTTACACATGGAATCCACACAAACCTGATCAACTGATGATTGACAAGTGAACTTTTTTTTTTTTACCTTTGTTCAGCTAACGTAGCCAGAAATCTCATTACAAGATATTACCCTTTATGTGTCGCACATGCTGCTCTTAATCCATATACACATGTACTATGTTATCCAGCATAACATTGTTTTCTCTCATAGGATATCCTCTCTTTGGAACGGTCTGTGTCAAGAAATCGGTTTCTGCATTTACGTATTTTAGATCTACGTATTGAGCACAGCCAACAATCAGACCCGCTCAGTCTGTCCGTTTGCTGTCTTCCTACTACTAGAACTAACTATTGAAACATTCAATAGTGAATTCCTAAAACTGAAATGTGTTATGCTTGTATACACCAGTGAACTCTCACATATGCACTCATGAGCAGCTCTCAGACAATACTGAAAAGCTCTCACTTGCGCCATGCAGGGATTGTTATTTTTCCCATTTTTCAAAAGTCCTCAAGTGTTAAACGTCGTCTCAACGCGAGCAGCCGAACAAGAACTCGGCCTCAATGAAATAGTTAATCAAAATTTCTGATTAAAAAAAGAATAAGATCACATCCATAGGAAAGTGACGTGACAGTTTTTGGGATAGTCTGTGCTACAAGGCACTCCATCTGCTGCCGTCTTGTCCTACGGGTCTGCACTGACAATATCACACTGGTCACACAGTGCATTTCTATCTAGCTTATTTATATTGGGGAACACTGCACTTTTTGTCTTTTGGCGCCGTCCCTGAGCCTCTGATGGCGTGAATCCACATTACCACCATGTTGATGAGAAAGCTCTTCATCAGGGAACAGAAATCAATGGCCCCTATTTCACCTGAGACAGGTGTATCTTCATTTTCTGGATGTAAAATGACAACAAATAACTGGCATTATCCTGGCTGCGCAATCACTCATCAGTCTATGTTTCTAAAATGAAGGAGAAGCAGATCGTGCTGGATACTCAGAGCTCTCCAGTGAACATTACACCCTAACCATCAGAAAGAACAATAGCAGATGAACCATGTTTGTGTAGAGTCCCGCAGGATTCTGGTTACTTGGTAACGCCAGGGCCAACCACAGTGTGCCCCCTTCATGCCATGAGCGCACCTCACGCTTTTTAAGCATGTCAGTGCGCTGAATATAAATCTTTCATTTCCATTACATCATTTCAGTATTTCTCTGGTAGGCAAATTAAAAGGGAAATACCAGGATACTCGTCTCAATAATGATGAGAGTTCAGTCCATGTCATCTGACTGAAGACGTGGAACCATGTAAGAGAGAACGTGTGAAACTGCAGATGGATGTTTTAACATGGTGTTTAATAATGATTTCAAATGTGTTAGAAGTTTCAACAGCACTACTGAGAGAGGTTTTATAGTACGTGTTTGTTTATCTTAACCTTTGATTTTCAGAATTTTGGAAATGGAAACAAAACGTGCCTTGCTAAAGAAAAAGATTTGCGTAAGCTCCTGTTTGCTTTGTCACAAGTATATATTTCATTTTAATGCGCGACTCCTCAATAGAAATTCCTTTTTTAAAGCAGATATCTGAAGGTACTTGCCCCTGACCTGCTCTACAGCCTCATGTCTTTGGTATGCGCTTATGAAGCTTATTTCTTATTTTGGGGGGCCTCACATAAAATCCAAGGAAATAGTTGTGCCTGTTGATTGTTGTTGCAAGGTTGCTGCTTTGTTGGACCCAGAAATCTCCTGACACTCCAAACAAACCAGACACAGCTGCCAATTTCTGTTCTCTGCAAATGCACTGAAAGTTACCTGTGGCGAGACATTCGCTCTCCTTATTAGCTCAAGGCATGGCAATGGCATTATTCCAAGTGACACGAGCAGCTAGCCGGATGCTAGCGTGTGCTCCTGGTTAACCTACAAAATAAGTGCACATGTACCGCACGTCATTGATAAAGTGCTTCAAGGGAATCCAACATCGTGTGCTTCATTTCCGTGTAAATACATGTTAAATCTCGACTTTCCTAAGTTTGCCTTGCCATAACGGACTCAGTGGGAAGCTCTCAGTCACGTTAATGTTGTGCATGCGGTTGTTACCTCATCTGTGTCTTCAGTAACCTTGTGAAATTGCTAGTCCCGCTGGTGCCTAAATCGCTGTATCGAACTAGCACCAATATTTCAGCTCCGCTCAGTATTTTGGTGTAAAACTGCGTACATGGTACACAAAATGCACACAGGTTGGCAGGAGTCTAACGGCTGATTTCATGATATTGCTTGGGGAGAAATTTGCACTGAAACAAAGTGCTGTGTATCAATTTATGGAACCAGTGAACAACACAGTGGAGGGGCAAACGGAACAGTGAGCTAACACCTTGAGTGGCTAGTGGGTTTGAATTGGGGCTCCTTTTGTGCGTTTGTAGGGCAGGAGTATGGAGGTTAAAAAAACTCCTTGATTGAATGGCAGGCTGGTGATGTTAATGGAGACAGTTCAACAGATGAGGTCAGTCCCTACTGAGGTTGTTTGTGTATGAATGATTGTATACATAAATGGCTGTATATGCAATATACATTTGCCCGTGGGTAAGTACAGTATGTGTGCGCAATGCATTTTAAAGTGGAGCTCTAGGAACTCGACGGTATAACGTGGGTGCACAGAATGGATGCTTATGTGCGTGTGTGTTAGGTATTCTACTTAGAAATGTGATTTCGACTTCATCGGCCCTTGCTGTAGCCGGGAAAGAACTGGTCGAGCAGCATCTGAAGCGTCACGTTTTGGGTCATGACGTAGTCTTTGCCCAGGTCATGGCGGCAGGCCGGGCAGGTGTACACCTGTGCTCGGAACGACCGCTGGAGACAAGTCTGAAGAGAGAGGAAGGCGGGAGAGATTCACACACAAATACAAAGGAGAGGGGTTTTGGGTGGTGGTTGCACATACGTCCAGTCGGTACGCACCTTGCAGACATTGTGTGAGCAGACGGTGGTGATGGGTTGGAAGGCCAGCTCTTGGCAGCAGACACACATGAAGATCTGCTCCATCTTGCGCAGGAAATTCTTCACATGTACACACAGACAGAAGCACGTGAAGGGAAACAAACAGAATCAGGAAGTTAAAGTTTATATGAAATGAAATAGCATTTTCTTAAGTCTGCTATTAGCACAGATATCTGCTCTGTAATTCACTTGTGTTCTCCCCACGTTTGACATTAATTGGCTGGAATACTGTGCTTGTATCTGTCTACGTAGATGGAAACCTGGCGGACGGTCACACTGAGCCAGAAAGCAGGAGCACATTAAACAGCAAGTTAACGTACCTGCAAATGTCGCTTCGGTTTGGTTAGATGCTGGTGTTGTCCTTGCGCTGCTAAATCACTGCTAACAACACACTGTCTGCCCACAATTTAGCTACAGCACAAGTTTGTTTACTCTGTCTCTTGTTGCCTTCTGGTACCCTGCCAGCAGCTGTCAATCAAACAAGAAGACGACTCCAGCCAGCGCAGACAAAACGGAGCGTTTCTAATATTTCCCCAAAGACCCTTTTTCTTCTATTTAATAATACAAAACTACTAAGATACCTTTTTAAAAAACCACATTGACTGTATTTTCGACTGCAAAATGGAGCGACTAAGTGTGATTTTAGATGGGCTTTAAGATCTGAAGACCAAGGGGATGAATTTCATTTTCCTGGATCTTTTAATTTCATCATGGAGCCTGAGGTGTGTTAGTGTCAGAGTGTGCACTAGGATTCATACCGGTCCCTCTTTAAGGTTTCCCATGGCTTCGTCCCAGAGTTTCTTGTTGGCTGTGTCCTCCCGGATCAACTGCTGCTGCTGCTCTGACAGATGGAAGGTCTCCTCTATCTTCACCCGTTTAGACGGAGGCTCCGCCGCTGGTGGTGACTCTGGTGAAGACACAAAAAAGACCAAAATAAATACAGAAATGTGCATGCTTGAGGAAAATAAAGACGCTGGAGGATATTGAATATTTAGAAGCTATTTTAAAAGTTTCACCGATCACACCTTGTCTGACCTGCCCTGAGCTTCATCTGTAAAAAGCACCCACCATTATCTCTGGTTGTCTTCTGCTCCCCGTTACTCTGTGGCTCCTCTTCATCCACACTGGCCATGGGCTGCTCGTCCTCCTCTTCCTCGTCGTTCTCCTCTTTCTCCTTGATCTTGCGTGGTCTCCGTGGCCTCCCCCTCCCGGGGTAGTGCTTACTCCGGCCGCCGCGACCTGGTCTGGCGCAGGCCTCCTTCTTTGTTTTGTTAGCCATGGCCGCCAAGTAGCCTGGCGGGTACTGCGGAGACACGAGCGGGTGGCTTATTGGGAAAAGGGAAGTTTGCTGCTGGTTTTCAGTTTGAGATCTTACCGTCACATTTGAAAACTGGATGTGCAAAAGAATGTCAACTAATGGGAAGTCACGAGGGGTTTCCACAGTGGCATCTGCTTTCTGTCTATACAGTGACGTTCACACACATAGAACACATTCAAAGTCTAACCTGAACAGCAAGGCCCAGTTTTTTGATTCTCTCCAGTCCTTCAGGAGTCCACGGTGCTGGTTCCAAATCGTCCCGTCTCAGCAGGTACCGCCACACCAGGTAGCCACACTTTCCAATCTCTGGCCAGTACTTTACCACCTTAAATTCAGACACGATCAGAATAACATGAAATACATCAAACAGGGTGTAGATAGGGATTCAGTGCTTTTCTCAGTGGCAATACTGCTTGAACCCAGACTTCTAACTACCAGGTTACAACAACACTGGCACTGGTACATATTAGCAATATGCATTTTTGTATTTTAAGCAGCTTCACTTGAAGTTAGCAGATCTGTTTTAGAGTTCTGTACCTTGTAAATACCATCGTAGCGGTTTCCCTCCTCCGGAGCGTATTTGCTGATGCGTCGACCTTTGGAGCTGCGCACCACTCTCACTGGCTTTCCTGCCCGCCAGTTCCTCGACTCTGCCCCGTCTTTGTCATTCAGAGGCGCGTCGCAGTTTAAGGCCAACGCCCTGCAGGAGTCAGGATCCACGAGTTAAGACAGAATTATGTTTATCAAGTCTGACTAAGGACTGGTGAGGTTAATGAATACATTTAACCATGATAGCCAATTTATTTTGAAAAAGTGTATAAAAATAAATAAATCTGTGAGCTTTCCCTTTTTAATGTAATTTTTCAAAAGGACCATAATTAAAGCTGCTCCCATTTTCCTGCACTAGGATTTGATGGTTTAACTGAAATAGCTTTCAAATGAAACAAATCAGTATTTTTTAATAGTGCAACTTTGACCACCTGAGCTTGACAAAACTGACAGAAATGAAAGAAGAAATTTAGCCTCAACTGAGACAACAGGGTCCAGAAGGAGCCATCGACTTTACACTACTATGGCAGACATTTCTGTCCTCCGTGAAGTGACACAATACTGTACATATATCTATGGGATCAAACATCGGTAAAAGGGAGGACATCAAGTGTCGTACCTGTTCATGTGTGTCAGGGTCTGGTCAAACGAGTGCTCTCCGATCCGTTTGTTTCCTGAGAGGTCACGACCACCACTGCCTGTGTAGGTGAACTCATCTCCCCGGTCCTACAGCAGGTCATGGTAACCATAAGAAAGTCATCTGCATACTTAAGGGAAATCCCCCTACTTCATACATGACTCAGCAAACTATCTGCCTGAGTAAAAATAACTTAACAGAGGTTAATTAACTAGTAAAAAAAATACCCACCACTTCATCCTCAAAGCCCCCTGCCAACACCAGCGAATAGGAGCCATCGTTACTGCGGCCGTGGATACCACCCACATGCGGCCTGTGAACACCTGCTTCACTCACCTTAAGTGTGAGTAAGGCAGAGAGAGAAACAGATAAGCAGAGCAAAGCCACTGATGATGCAGGCAGGTATCATATTACAGAAAGATATGACAATATATAATCTATATTTGCATAATATTTACAGTACGTAAAGTATAGGATGAGACATGGGAGACTTTCAAACTTTTACATTTTCTTTCAGTTCTTTTCAATAGTCAGAGTATACCTAATTGATTTGTAAAAACAGCCAACCTGAACCCTGAATTTCCAGGTGGTTCCAACAGGAACACCAGGTATAGGTCCATAGTGGTTTGAAGGAACAATTGTGCACTCCTTGGTACGCCCCACACAGGCCATACCCTGCAATCACACCCAGAAAGACAACAAAGAATCAAAGCTGCAGCCACAGAAATACCAGTAAATGTCTACATGAGTGCAAATCAAATCACATTTCTGTTGCATTGTGTTTAAGAGCAAGGCTGCTGTTGCGTAGGCCAGATTTTCTAAAGCTTATGATGACTATTTAAGGACAATGTTTTAGAAACCCTCATTCCATCTCAAAAGTGAGAAGACAAAGAAAAGTATTTTATTTTAAGGGTTATAAAATTTCAGTAATGTGAAAGGCAAGTACAAATGCCGTGTGACTCACGGCACTTAAATGTGCCCAAACACACAAGCCAGGCTGTTTTCAATTAGTGCACAGAGAAAAGGAGCATTCTGGTTACCAAAAAAATTATAGAGTTCTTTTCCATTGGCAGTTCCAGGAAAGTGGCTAAGTCATGCTTAATGGCATTGTTCACATTACACCATGGAGCAGAGCATCAAGGAGACAGCTAGGCCAGGATGGAAAGGAGCCACACAACGTGTTGCCATGAGAAGACTCTGGGGATATTTTGAGGAAAATACTTAACAGTATGCTTTACAACAGATGCTCTCAAAAAACTATTTTGAATACTTGTCAGCTGTCTTCTTCCGACTAATTTTCTGCCTCAGTAGCTAGCATGAGATAATTTTAGTTTGTGCCAAGTAAAAAGTCTAAATGGAATTTTGCCCTCGCGCTTGTGCCGTCTAACACCATGAAAAAGTGAAAAAAGGAGGTGTACACAGTGTTCATTAGTCGTGTTATGATTACACAGGAAGCGCTTGATAATCAATAGCACATCAATATTTATGCTAATTTATGCACTTGCAAAACATTCACTGACTCAAACCAACATTATTAATCAACTCCGGGAGCCTGATCTAACGTTAAGTAGATGTTAAGTATTGTTGACAGCATCAGAAACTTCTGGTCTGATCATTTGGTTTGAGGCGAAAAGCTGAGGCGTGCGCAGAGCTTCAAAGAGGTGCAAACAAAACTCTTCACATGAAACAAACCATTTATCTTTGATTGAACACAACACACAGTGCAGACAATTTCTTAAACAAAATATCAAACACAAAAGATGCACTGAAGAACCAACCAGTCTGCACAAAGTAAATGGAATAAAATTTGCGCGTGACGCTTGGATAATGCACTAAATGGATGAATGAACGGCTCGCCCAGACCTTTGCTGCTGGAGGTCTACCATAACAACGATATGTTACCAGTTTGTGGTGTTGTGTCTTCCATTTCCATCAGGACCGTTATGCTATGGTTAACACATAACTTTTCTTAATTTTATGGCTCTGGAGGATCTTTTACATTTATATGTAAATATGTAATGTTTAAACTAGAAAATGCAATTCATTTAAACCCTGAAGAGAAAGTCTACTTCTTCTTCTTTCAAGTCACTTTGACTATTTGGAATTCATGAAGTATTACACACTCACAAACTTGCAGACAGAAAAAAGTTGTCTTAAGTGGACACATTTTAAAATGCCAGCCTCAGATGAGAAAATGTAGCATCTCAAATATACTGACATATGATCATCTGCTTGTGATGTGAGCAAGTGCTGCTGTGTAAAGCTGACTAAATAAAAGAATAAAAATGCTCCCGCTATCTCTTGTCTGGAACATGTGCAGGCCACTTGAGCCTACCCGTCTACACAATGGCAGACTAACATGTTTTTCTGTTTTTTTGGCATTTCACTTTCACTACTGTTTGACACAAAGTGCTTTTTCATATTTAACCCCCGGAGATTTCAGTCCTTCTAGGCATTTTGTGAAAGAACCACAGGCCTCCCCCTCAGGCTTACAGATAAATTTACTTTAAATCTTAAAGAGCAGCCGTCAGTCAACCTGTTGCGCGTTTGTGTGTGTGTCTGTGTCTAGCTTTGGGTGCCCTTGGGTCTCACCTTTCCCCAGTCCCTTTGACTCTCAGTTGTTGCCGAAGGCATCTTGGCCTTCTTCTTGCTGGCTTTGAGCTTCTCTCCTGCCTTAACAACCTCACTGGTGTCGTTCTTACAGGTGGGACAGTACCTGGCAGAATGAGAGCAAATCATGTGTCTGTGGATGCTGGCAGGTGTGGGTGTGAGATTGATAAGAGCTGTTTTGGCAAACACAAGTCACTGTAAAGTGAGGATAAATGCTTCCTCAAATTAGCCAGACGGCAATGACGCTGACATTTGCTACTAAGTACCCAAAAGAGAGATGTTGCACCAACTTAAACATTTAAATTCAATGAATACAACAGAATTGCGGCTAACATTGGTTAAGGAATGTTGTCTTCTTGATCAGCTTTTTGCTTTTTTAATTCCATCAAGCAAGACACAGAAATGGAGACTGGGGTTCTTCCTCTCAGTAACTGCAGTAGCTGTCGAGTTATTCACACCCTCAGTTCTGTATGGCAGAGACATTCAAAGCCACTGCATTAGATAAACTCACACCCGCGACTGCATTGTGTCCTTATTTTATATTGATTTTAACCTCAATCATCACTTAATTACTGCTCAAATGCACTTCAGCTCATGCGGAACACCATTAATCAACCTTCTTAAATTGCCTGCGAAGCGCAGGATGTTGTGGCTAATTGCTGAGCTACACTCTCCCTCACCAGTCCTCGTCATCCGGGATGGTGGCCAGCGGTGGGTTGAGGCAGTAGATGTGGAACGCCATGTTACACTCGTCACACAGCAGCTGCATGTGGGCATCCTGCTTCCCGCCGCACACGCAGCAGGAGCAGAAGCGACACTCGGCGTCGGGGTCAGCCTTGCAGTGCTTACACTCCGGCCCGCTCTTCCCTGGATCCAAGAGCAAGAAGGAAACACTCACACACACATGCACGCGTATGAACAGAAACTTGAAGGTGATCTTATGGTATGGTCGCGCTAAAATATACCTTCAAAAGCAACATGGACAAGTTTTGCCACTATTTTCACTGTGTGTGTATGAGTTTCTGCATACGTTTAAATTGTCCATCTGCAGCTGAGAGTGCACGAGCTCCTGGTTTCTCCACCTGGTAGATTTCTTCGAGAAAGTGAACTTTACAATCCCCGATTATATCTCCAGGACCCCTGGAGGTAGGGCGAGAGACAACAGAGAGAGGGGTGAAAAAACAAGAAGAGAAAACAGGAGAGGCACATGAAAAGATGTGTTATTGAGCGTGTTACAGAGAGACTGAAGGCCAAGCAAATATTCGAATGAAAAAAATAAAACGGCAACATCCCCCCTTACGCCCAGCGCATCACCCTCCCACCTAGGAAGGAAGATCCTCACCCCAGGAGGATCTTGACCCGGAGCTCCTTGTTGGTGCGGGACGTTTGGTTGATGGTCTGAACCTCAGCGTCGAACCAGAAGCCCCTCTCATCCGGCGTCTCCATATTGTAGTTGACCATCACGTGCATGCCCACCTGGACCTGCTCCCACCGCAGCAGGGTCCTGGCACGTGGCCGCACATCCACTGGTCTCATCTCCACCACGCCGTTCTCTGGGTAGCTGGGGGAGGAAGAGGAGGAGAGAGAAAGGAGGGGGGTTAAGGTGTATGAAATCTTTATGCCTGCTCTCATGACCCAGACTTTCACACTGCCGTCCAATCTTCTAAAATACAGACGTTTGGAGGTTACAGACACTTGGTCCACAAATAAATAAAGGTGCACCCCATCCCACATGTTGTTAGGAATTGAAAGTGTTCACTTAATACATTAGCTACATGGGCCATGGTAAGGTCTGAGAGCACTTGACATCAATTGTATCCTAATGGTTGGAAGAGTAAAACCACGGAGAACAAAAACTTAACAGTGTAAACATCCAAAGCAAAATGCAGCTATTGAAAACAGAGTGTTCTGTAAAAACAGATGGATGTGAATAGAAACAGCTCGGTGCATTAAGTCACATACTCAATGCATTGCTGCTTCACTGATAAGCAATATAAGACTTTCTGTGTGGAAACACAAGTCTGCAGAAGCCCACACAAGCACAGAGGTGCAAAAACCGTAATACAATTGGATTTTGCACAGAAAGCCAAATGCTGATTATAAGAAACTGGCCGTTTGAAATTCTGACCAGAACCACAGCATGTAACTGCGGTGTGACCAACAGACCTGTATCAGTTTGTTCAAATGTGAATTTAGCTCTGATCCGCCATCTGTCCGACGCGGACGACAGTGAAAATGAAAAGTGGTTATTATCACAAAATGTTATATTTTTATCAATTTGATTTGCTACAAGGTTCAAGCACAGTTATACTTAAAGACAAGGAAGGCTTTGAGCTTGAAACGCCGCTAGAAGAAATAAACATGTGGATTTAAATTTAGACTGGACTAGTTTTACAACGTTATGTCTTCAGGACAAATTCCACAGATACTATGATTTTTTATTTTTATTAACAGCTCCTTCACAGTTTATTAAGATTTCTGACATAGAAAACTAAAATAATTCAAACAAAATGACGTTAGCCCACTTTCTCCTATGAAGCAAAATCCATTCACAGGCCGTAGATTCTCAGAGACTTGCCTCTGAATACCGTGAGACATCTGCACACAGCAGCTTTATGACTGGGTTTTATTAGCAAAGGATTATAGAGGATTTTCACTACCATGGCCTCCCTCCACATCCCCATTAATCTACACAGAAAACAAATATAATACAGCAACCATCCCGCCATAGGCCGAACACGATTCTTACTAGTTTCATAAAACTTATACCAGTCTTTCCCAAGTTCTCGCGTACAGTATGTATAGACGGGAATCCGTCCACAGCAATCTCCACATTCTTTTGCTAAATTACACATTTTCAGAGGATCCCCATTGTTTTATAGAAGCACGACAGAACTGAAAAATGATCATCATTCTCCACAGTCACAGACACTATAATCACTGCACATTGTCTCGGTTCATTTAACAAAGTCAAATGTTTAAGAAAACAAGAAAACTCCAGTCTGGTTTGATCAGGTTCGACTTATCTACATCCTGAGCAGAATTTCTGGGAACGGCTGCACCCGCTGCCCCAGTCAGCAGCAGCAGAGTGAGGAAAAGGTGAGGCGACTAAATACTATTAACAGCCAAGATAAACAAATACGTAGTAATGGCAGGATTGGGCTGAATAAAACATCCACATAGCTTTACTGTAATAGATATTTAATGGTGTCTGTTTTGTCGTTTTCTTTTTCATCTTATTTTCAATTTTCTATTCATGCTTCTTGACTTATAGTACTTGTTTTATCTTTCTTTCTATTTTTTACTTACTATGTTAATTGTTAAGCACCAATATACCAAAGCAAATTCCTTGTATGCGTAAACCTACTTGGCAATAAACCGGATTCTGATTCCGGGACAGTGGCCAGCACAAGGTTCTGTTCAAAAGTCTTAGCTGACGGAGTTGACTACACACTGTAGCATGCATATCATGCATCATATCATGATATAAGCAACAGTATGCAGGGGCAGGTGTAACCCAGAATGAACTGCAGAATCTGATCTGTTTGGGAAATTTGAGAGGAAGGGCGACAGCAGACTAAAAAGGGGGTCCCTAATACAATATTTTGTTTTTGTTTCAGTATAGCTTCTTTTGCAAAAGACTGATGTGTTAAGTTTTTATAAAAATATAAAAAAACCAGCACCGCCACTGCAAAAAGGAGGGATTTAAACCTGTTATAATACACAACTTGATTAAGGATTCCTATTAAAGGAATAGTTGAACATTTTGACAAATCTGCCTTCTAACGTTAGTCTTCTCATCTTGACGTCACTACAAGGTTGCCAGGCAACCAATGGAGACTCCGAAAAGTTCCAGCACCTGGCCAAGAAACAGTCTGGCACAAACCAGTTGCGCTCTATACAATTTAAAACGTTCCTCCTTTGGCAAAAGAAGATCTGAACAAGTGTGAAACGTCTTCTTGTCTAGCAAACTTGGAGCGGGGGTACCAAGGTTAACTGTGCAGGTTTCCTGCCTGCCAGTCATCATTAACTGTAAGGATCAGGCTGGACTCGAGATGAATTGACGGCTCGCTTCCCTGCCAATAGCCGGAATTATGCTTACAGAACGAACAATGTGTTAGCACTGAAGTTTAACTGCACAACAGCCTGCACAGTCAAGTCCGCTCACACAGTGGGAGGTGAAGGGGGAAGTAGAGAATTGCGTGCATGAGCGAGCAGTGTATGTGCGTGTTTTTGAGGGAAAGCTGAGCCTAAACCGGGTGCTTTCTCAGACAGTCTGCACTGACACAGAACCAATGAGGCTAAAATGACAAGAATATCTGACGTTTTAGGATTAAGGTCCTGATTTTAGGTCATAATATGCAGTACTCATTATATACTGTCTTACTGAGAAGACTATGCTGCATATTTGACATTGTAAATTGACTGGAGAGGGCCCACAGAGGCAGAATGTAAGAGCTGTAGCACACAGCTAGCATACTCCCAGGAAGAGGAGGCCGGGGCACAGTACAGGGATTTCCTTTTTTAGGCCCAAGGGATTAATGCGGTTTTGGGTAGGGTGGGGGGTTGAACACAAGCAACACAAATACACACAGACACACACCAACATGCACATGTATACACACACACACACACACACACACAGGAGAGGAATATCAGCCTTGGAGCACAATGGGACTCAGCATGAACAGAAGGAGAACACGGAGCAACACAAGGGGAGCAGAAGTAACCAAGTTTAAGACCACACAGGCTCACACGCAGGGTACTGTGGTACACTGGCCCTACTTTAGATGCATGAATATCCACCTACGGAGGCACCAGAAAAATGTATAATAACATAAAATAATAATATTGAAAGCTGAAATGTCTTACAAAGCCTGATGTGATATGAAATAGACGATTACATTTCATGTTGTCAGTGTGCACATTTAGGAACAGACGCACTTACACTGACTGCAACAGTAAAATAAGGATTCCTTTCACACACACACACATGTGAAAGGCAGTAAAATCCAATAATAGATGCACTATTATCATCTTAATGGGGAAGCAAGACTGTTTACTGTCTTGGATCAATTTAACAGAGGTTACGGGCTCTGCAATGTGATACATGCATTAGAAAGCCCTTGCTAGTTTTGTCTGGGTTATTTTTTCCAGCATCTGACAAAACACGCATGTACGTTGTAATACACAATAATTATATCATTATTTAGGATCATTTTGATTATATTTGTACCCATCTGTAGACAGACTTACTGACTCATACTTAACAATTACAACCCGATTCTAAACTCTGACTGACTCAGATTTGGCCAGAATACAATTGTAAACAACATGTCTTCTAATAACTCATAAAACCACACAGAAAACATTTCTGACCAGGCCAGAGATATACAACGGCCAGAAGAACAGAAAACACTGGTCGGTGTTGTGTTGGATCATTCTGGCCCCGGCGACAGCTGCCAGACATTTCGGCAGTGATTCAACAAGAGAGATCAGTACTTCATGCAACTGCCCTCCATGGTTGATGGGAGTAGAGGGTGGCTACTTTCTATGGATGCTGCTTTCAATTTCATCCCAAATGTGCGGTGTGTGGTGGCCACGCAATGGATCTCATTTGACCTGAACGTCCCTTACACCATTTCGGAACAATTCTAAGCTGTTAGAACGAGACTATTTAATTTTTGGATAAAGAAATAGCACATTAATCATCTTATGAATTCAAAGTTGGATTCGTAAGTAGTGAAACGCACCATTACACTCCGAGGTTTTGCTGCAACAAAATGACTTACTCTGGCATGACCAGTAGCTTATGGTTGCCGATGTTAGCCAACGTTTGACAGATGCTGCTGGATAATGGACTACACTAAGTCAGTTTATTGACTTTCGGACTCTTCTCTACTTGTGCTACTGCCGCACTGCCACATCTAAGTATGTAACATGTCAGTTGTGGCCACAGTGGTCATCGTTTGCCAAAGGTTTCATAGGTTCATTTAAAAATCCTGGATTTCTAAGGTCAATACTGATTTCAATATTTGGGAGCTTTAAAAAAATATATAGAAAAAAAACAACATATTGGCCGATAGTAAATTTTTCTTTTTTTTTTTTTACATAAACATGAAATATACATAAACAATCTTGATATGGGTCCCTTAGATACATTTATTTTTCAAATTGTGCTCAAGATACATATTAAGCAGGACATTTAACAGTTAAACAAATATAAACTTGTCAGTGCTCTCTTGTGGACAAACTATTTAATGGAGATTTTATGGAAATTTTTAATTACATCAACCCTCACTTGGCATTTCTGTACTGCAATGTCTTGTTACTTTTCTCTTACGATGAAGGTATTTATGTAAAACCCCTGAGCACTTGTACAATGAAATGTTTATCTGCAGCAAAATATCTTGGCATCCATACAAAAGGACTTGATTTTGTAAAAAATATTCACTCGTGTATCTTAATCAAATTAGAAACTCTCAACCCTGTACTCCACAAGTAAAATTCATATTATGTGCTCCTTCTTCAGTCCTACTGCTACAAATGAACACGTAAGGCTTTCTTTGGAAACACAATACAGTGTTTTCCTCCGACACACTGCTAGCGTTATTCCACCTGCAGATATCACACACCCAAAAAAAGAATGTGAGCTGTAAATCACAAGATATGAATTCTAACAATTGCACCATCAGTATCAAATCTCCACAGAGTTAACTCAACTATCCGCCTACACTGTCACAGTGGTTAGACCCAAACCTGGTATAAAGAGTAACATGTCACTTTCCGTGGAGTTGTGGGACGACTTTCAGGCGCATGAGATTAAAAATAAACCAATGCATGTCAACACCCTTATCGATGCATAGTGTACCTAAACAAATTGTAGGAACATATTTAATCAGTTGTGAAATTGAGACAACATGACTTATCGACAGAAGGGCTCTTATAGTCTACTCTGTTATGAAACCATCATTATGTGCATTGTCTGCTTAGCTGAAGTCCCTGTAAAGCGGGAGAAAGGCAAAGGAGAAAATGAGAAATCCTCAATTTGCTGATAAGCAGCCGAGTTGGAAATACTCTGACACCAAACAAGCTAAATATAATTGCCTCACAGTAGTGAGGAGGGAAAGTGACTGCAGTCACTCTTAACCTCGGCTTTGTTAGTAATTGAGGCCAAAATGTGAAGCTGCAACTTTAAAAAAGAAAATGTATCTAAATTACTTTAATCTTAAAATGAGAAATTTTAAAGTTCAGTCATGTGGCGGACATTAGAAGAAAACTTCAGGTATTATTTTCAACCTGAATCATTTTATTCTAATGTGACGGCAGAGATCTCTCTCCAACTTACTCCAATCTCCATTTCTCTGAAATCCATGTAAGCTAACGTGACTTTTAACTCATTACCTGACTGTAGTATATACTCTCACAGTATAATGTGGGATAACACTAGTCTGACCAATATGGGATTTTTTTAAGATTATACAGAAATTAATATTTGGGGGTTAAAAGATACATATATTAATAAAAATATATAACATCAATTATTTTATTAAATATATTTTTTGATGTAATGATTCCTCCTCAGGTTTGGCTATTAAAGCCATTAGGTGCAGAATAAGAATATTTCCGACTTTCAACTAAATCCAGTCAACATCAATCCTGCACAGGATAAGCAGGTCCAGATAATGGGTGACTTATTTTATTTTTCTACAGTCTAAAACGCATGCCATCCCAATAATGCTATGCTTTCACAATGATCACACAGCTGTGACAAAGATTTGCATGAATGTAGGCGGGGTCTTACGCAGGTGACCAATAGATTGTGACTTGCTAGAGTAGGAAAAGCACAGGTGTTACTAATAACATTGACAATGGCTTAACGAAACCAGCACAATAGCAGGACCCTGCGAGTGAAGCAGCAGCATGGAATTCAGCCATTCATTTTGTTAATATCACCTCTGCATTTCCAATTGCAACCGGTCAAAATCCACTGTGAAGAAAGCCCATCATGTACAAAATTACAGTCACAGTAAACACGACAAATATAGTATATTGAACTGCATATTATCTGCATATCATTAACATATGTAGGCTCATTGTCAGGATCTAGATACTACTCAAATATCAAACAATGACTGTGCCGTCAAGAAAAGGAGACAGAAGAGTGGGCGAGAAACTGATGTGAAACTGTATCTCCTCATTCCGTTGCCACTTACGAAATTAGAAACTGCAGCAAATAAAACTCTCTCAGCGGCACTCAGGTGCTCAGATAATGGCAAGCCAACTGCCACAGCTTTAGATAGTGGTAAGATCTCTTCCACTGCATATGTTGATCCTTGCTAATTAAATTAAGGAAGCGCTTAAGCCTCTCTTTTAAGCAAAATATTCCCAAAACACAAATTTTTGTTGAAACAGCTTAATATCAAGCGTGATTTTTTTTTTTTACTATCTGGATTTCTCCCTTGAGGTCCAGAGCTCATTCTGACATGTCAAGCTCAGGCGTTAATAACATTAACAATGGCTCCATTATATTCAAGTGTCCCAGTAAATCATGGCAGTGTGACAGCAAGCCAGGATGCACTACCAGGATCCTGAAACCGAAGCAGCTAAATGGAATTAATTTAGACATTATCAATTTTATTTTCCTACTGTCAAATGTAAAATTGTCTTCCATGGGGCCACGATCTCAGGGGACGACAACGCTCCTAACATCCCTGCCAACGTTTAGATCCTGAAAACTCGTCTGGGTTGTTTCTGGGACTAATCCTGTTGTCTGCTGGTTGCTCTAGGGTTGAGTGATAAGACAACATGTTCCTGTTGAATTGACTTTGATGTGCTTAATGTGGCAACATTATGAGACACCATTAAAAACCCAAGATGCCAATTTCTATTTGCATATAACAAATATAACGGCCTACTTGAAAGCTACACAAGCATAAATTATATTTTCCCATTTTATGTCTATATTTGCTACTCTCTCCACAGAGAATCTTAAACATATGCTGAGCTCAGCCAAGATTTTAACCATGAAACCATATCTGAGAGTCTTGTTATGGCGGAGAACACACACACACACACACACGCACACACGCACGCACGCACGCACGCACGCCACCTCAGTTCCTGGGAGCAGCAGAGAGGAGACATATCCCTTTGATTTTGTGGCTCATTACATTCTGTAGAAATGCTGAAAATCATGGCAGTTCATTTCGTAGGGTTGCTTTTCTTTTTCAGACTGTGCAGGCAGGTGTTTATGGGGGGAGTGTGTGTGTGTGTGTGTGAGACGAAGCAATCTTACCCACCCTACACTTTTCTCTAGCAAACAAAATGATGGAAGGAACCTGGAATGGCGCTCAGGACAGAGGGGGATACTGCGCATTTAGTAGAAGACACAAGAGTACATTGGACAAGCCGTCACTAAAACTAAAGGATCTTTTGCATTTGTAGCGGTGGCTTCTCCGCAGCACACGACACACAGAATTGGGGCTGTATTCGTGACTCAGTTGGTGAGGAGGACGCAAATCGCATATTACTGTGACATCCTGGCTGGGTTCAAAAGTGGGACCGCTGTTGTCATCTCCCTGTCGGCTATCAAATAAAGCAAATTTGGAACATGAGGCGAAAACAATAATCTGAATAAACAAACGGATAAATAATTAAATCCATTAAATTTAAATAAATAAGGGGGGACATAAAATTGTGTGTATTATTGGATTGTCCCTGTAGGACCACTCCTGACCCCTTGCAAATAATAAAACAACAAATAAAAGCAGACTACCAGTGATTTGGGAGATTGCGGAACGTCAAATGGGAATGATGTCTGCCTAAAAGAAAACACACATTTACTATTTAACAACCCTTGATACAGTTTCTCTGGCATAAAATCCCATGACAGAAACACACATACGCCCAGGCGCACACTACGATAGACACAATGAGGAGGCTATGTCTCACCGGTGGCATGTTCACAGCAATTACAGACAAAGCTGAAGGAGGCAAGCAAAGAAGTAATGCTCCTGAGAACTCATGGGTTACCATGGAAACGTCGGCTTCTGAATGAATTTGCTGGAAAACGAGAGCGCAAGAGTCCAAATTGTAGCATCAACTACACAAACCCCCTTCTCCCCATCCCCTGGACTGCCAGGAGGAAGCAGAGGCTGCAATTCCCAGCGCGCCGAACCACTATTACAGACGCTTGCAGCCACTAGTACCATGCACATGCACACACGCCATATATTTCTGTTTGGTTGACATTTTTATCGAGAGTGCCACACGACAGCAGCATAAGCAAACACACTTCACGGTGGAATAATTAGCAAGAAGGAAACCCTATTTTCTGCGGTGCTGTAACACAGCAAGGCGATGGCACACATTCGCACGATCCTATCTGAGCCACAGCACTGCGACTTCCAGCCCCGAACAGCATTCTACCATCTAGAATGATTTTTATTCACCAGACCGAAACGCTGACGCACTGACACGTACACGCGTGTCTGCCAAAACGCAAAATTCTGATCTCCAACCCATGATGTGTTTGTTACCACTGCAACCAAAATGAGTTTGTTTGCAGCAGGAACATTCCCCCAGCATAATGAGCCATCACTTACTCGTCGTATTTAATGTGGTAGATTACGTCCTCTTCTCTCTCCTTGGTCTCTGTAGCTGATGTAGAGTCTGTCTGAGAGGTGGAGGCTCCATTACTCTCAGAGCTTAACACAACATTATTCCTGTTACTGTCTGTGGTTTGGCCCTGGCCGTGGGCCTGTCCCTGCTCGGCCTCCAGCTTTCCATTAGTCCTTTTTGGGGGCCGGCCCACCTTGCCCTTGGTGGGTGTTATCTGTCCTTTGGGAGCACGAGTCACATTTTCGATGCAGGCCTCAAACCAGGCGCCGATGCTGACGTCTCTGCAGTCCACCAGCTCGTTAATCTGAGAAGACAAAAAGACAAAATAATAACACCTGGTCTCAGAATCAGAATTGGGTTTCCTTCTTTTTTATCCCACTCTGAATGCATCACAGTCAAGATTGTTTATTTAGTTTTTCCCTTTCTTTTTTAAGTAACGCTGCTTAAATTGGAGACTGCTTAAACCTTGTGTCGATTTCTACTTTAGCATCTCACATTAAGCACTTCAACAGTCCAAGACAGAGCGGATTTCCAACTATATTACCACAGATGTTACAAGTCTCTGCAAATTGATTACTCACATGAGAAACTATTACCTGTGTAACTTAAAAGGAAGTCATTAAAATACTAGAGTAATTTGAGTAATATATGTAATAATCAACTTGTAGTAAATGGCTTGAGACATTCAAAAAAAAAATTCTTTAACATTTAATGTCCCAATGAGATTCATGATGTTCTTCAAATTCTTGTGTACACAAATGTTTGAGATGCATTCTTGAAATAAATGTCATCCATGGCACTGTTTTGCTATTTGTTCCTTTGTGAAAACCAAGTCTGTAGTGAATGTTTAAAGCCTTTAAAGAAAAGCGTGTAACCTGGATACCTGGAACTCCTCTATGCATGCTGGATTGGACTTTTGGCATCAAAACGACACATATAATTCTCAGACGTGAGGGTCAGCCAGCCAGCAAAGCCCAGCAGAACACAGCAGAGTAGAGTGGACTCACCAGCATACGGGTTTTGACTGTGGTCCATTTATAATCTGTAAGTTGGTTAGTGACAGGGTTGTAAAGACGTGTTTCTTATGTGTGGTTTGGCATGTGCCTCCCAGGCAAGGTGAGCTACATGCTTGCAGGCATTTCATTAGTCCAAGGCACCAACATGTGCGCTCTCACACAAGGACATACAAAAACACAAGCAGGCGTGGGTCACTTTGGCTGGAATAATGTAGCTAAGCAGTCGGACGTGCTACAGCACAAGGCAGTGGGGAAAGGAATGGAGGACTGCTTAGTAATCACCACATGCACTAGGAAAAGTAAAATCATTGTCATGTTTGTCCTTTGACTATTTTTGCTATGTTCAAATTAAAAACGGCTGTATAGTCTCAAATATAAATCTCGGAAGGTATATTAATGTATAAAACCTAGTCTGCAAAAGTATGCACACTCCTTGTTTCATGTAAACTAAATTACACCACTTCGTTTTTCAACATGTAATACAGAAATTATGCAGACTTCATATTTACAGGGTGGTTTGGAGTTTTCAACAGCAGTGGAGCACAAGATACATTTGGTTCATCTGACATCCAAACACATAAGAGTGCCCCACCCAAGAATCTCTGGTAGTGACTTGGCGTATAGGACATTTCATGCAAATCATTCCCAGATATTTACACTTCCATCCTCACCTTGTACACTCCAATTCCCGGGTCGGCTAGTGTGTTTTTGCTGGATGTGGGGGGCTGGGTGTCCTCTGCCGGACTGGAGGACACAAACCCATTTTTGGTACTGGCTGAGTTACTTGTAGCGCTGGGGTCCGGCTTGGTTTCGTTAACAGTGCTGGTGGTGACGCTGCTGCTGTCATTGTCTATATTGGTGGAGGTTTCCATAGCAGCGGGGGAGGTAGGAGCTGGGGAGTTGTGGCTTTCTGGCCTGGAGTCAGGGGCAGGAGCTGAACTACAGGCAACACCGGGGGAGTCCTTGGTGAAGGGGCTGTCTGGAGAGTCGCTCTGTGAGCGAATCAGCAGCTGGACGATGTCATTGAGACCCACGTTATAGTCAAACAGTGTCTGGCCATCTTCCATCTAAAAAGATAAAAAATAAAAAAGCCACCGACATGTATGAATGAGTGCAGATTGCAAAAAGCCATACTTGTACATAGTCCTTCAACATTCTTTTAATTATTTATTAATCCACTGATTAGTTCTTACTTTTTAATCTATTCCAGAAAATGGAATTAACCCAAAATGTATTCAGTTGACATAGATATTAAAAAGAAAGCAAATAAATGCATTTGAAAAGCTCTAACCAAACAATGTGTCTCTTTTATTTTATTTTGTGGATAAATCATTTAAACAAGTAATAATCAAAATCTCTGGCAACTAGTTGTTGCAGCAATAATCTTATCTTATTTTACAAGGCATCAACGTGCCCAAAGACGGTGTATTTGAACAATTGCACAAATGTTCATAAAGACATCCATTATTAAATTTTGCCCCAAATTTCTTTGTGTGATATGAAATGAACACCACTGCACCACGGAGTGCCCTCAGACAAATACACTCAGCTACTTGTCAAGGACAAACAAAGAACACAGAAGACAGAAGACAACATTGAGCACAGTGAGAGAAAACAACTATGTATTGTTACTGCACTCAACAGCATACAGGGGACATTACAAACACACACACCACTTTGATAGATGCCTTTAAATACACCAGTGGTGTTTGAGGATGTTGCCTCGGAGTCCACAGAAACATCTGTTCTCTGTTCTCAAATCCGCCAATGTTTAGCTAGTGATTAAATGCATATAACTATAAATCAAAGTGAACCGCAGAACTGTTTTTGCTGTTTTTAAATTTTAGGGGAAAAGGGGGAAATACATTTGGAACAATTGGCACTCATGACTGGTAAGCTGTTACTTCTGATAAGCTGTGTTTGTGTTCGGTTACATATCCAGCCCAACAGAAATGGATGTTGAACAGCAGCTCCACTCGCACATATCCCACACCGGTTTTCCACAAGAAATAAAATAAAAGAAAGAAATAAAAGAAATGAATGCATGAATTAAAATGATAGGAGATGTAGCTGGGGGAACAAAATGACTGGGTTGCTATGACAACCAAAGAGGAGCACCCCTCACCGCCACCCCCATGAACCTGAATCATGTATACAATCTCTGTCGACGACACCAACCCACCACCACCATCATCACCATCAGCACGACCCTTTCAGGCAGCGCGGCTTATGGGCATCAGAAAATGGTTCTCTCAAAAAACAAGCTCTTGAAAAAAAAAAAACGACGAGGGCCCATTAGAAACCCATATTTACTCTTCTACCACAGCCGATCTACTGTTAAGTACACAGTACAGCTACTGCCTCAGGAATGGAGCTTATGGCAGACACGCAAACTCATTACAGACATCGGCTATTCATTTCAGCCCTCAACCCCACAAGCCCATTGTACTGGAGAAACGAGCATGGCCGTCCCTCTCACTCGCGCTCCCCTTCTCCTCTTCGTTATTTGACAGCAAGGAGGAGAGCGATCGGAGGCGTAGCAGGAGAGCGGTAGAGGGAGCAAGCGCAATTTCCCCATCCCTCCCTGTTTTTAATAGTCTCATGAAATTTAGATCAGAGGAGCAGTGGTGCAAACACAGCCATACAGTGGTTGCTATACTCACCTGTCTGTCTGTCTGTCTCACTGTCTGTTTTTCTGTGGTAGTCTATCTGAGCCTTTCTTTGTCTGTCTCCCTGCCTAAACTCGGTCTTCGATTTAGTCTTAGTAATTGTCTATCCCCCTCTGCCTTGTGCTACCTGATACATCATTAAGAAAAGAAAGGCAAACAAACACTCTGACAGAAAACATCCTACGCAGACAATAAGGCAGCTGGTAGGACCTGCAGCATGCAGCCTCACTGTTGAGATGTACGGGGTAGATGGACGGAGAATTACGCAGACAGTAGAATTTCAAGCACCGCACCAAGCCTCAAAAATGACATCTAAGCTGTGCCTGCTTTCCACAGCGACTTCCTTGTGTGATCAGCCTCTCACTGCGAGGTGTTACAGCACTGACACCGGTAATAACCAGCCGAAGAATCCTTAAAACAAAGAACCACCATCTACACGGGCAATGTTAGAGGAATGCTTCATGGAGGGCAAGCTCTCGTTGACAGAATTATTGGCATGTCTACTCTCTCTAGCGTGTAGGATGAATAACACCATAGAGGATTGGACATTTCTCCTTCATCATAAATAATGCATAATAAAAGAAATTTAAAAAGCACATCTTCTTTATGTGACTCAGTGAAATGTTGTTCAGTGCTTCAGATGGACATTTCAGTCCCGATTACACATCATAAGATAGCTTTAGACAAACCAGAGACACCTGACTTGAAGATTTCTTGAAGGTTTCATGCAAATCAGAGTCACAAATCCTTGGCATGGCAACGGTGTGTGTGTGTGTGTGTGTGTGTGTGTGTGTGTGTGTGTGTGTGTGCGTGCTTACGCGTGCGTGCTTACGTGTGTATTACATTGTTGAGTGGAATAAAATTAACACCTCTCCACAGGGCTAATTTCTCAGTTGCATGTCGACAGGCAGTCTCTCAAAGACTAATCTATTGCCAAAGGTACAATGCCAGAGAGAACACAGAGAGAAAGACCTGTGGCTGCACAGATACTGTAAAAAAACATACTGAACACTTAGAGATAAATGTTGTCAGATTTGACCTCGTACTGCGTATTATTCCATATCATCTAATCAGCGATGGGATATATCTGTTAATATAATGATAAATCTACTGCCTATAATACCCATTATATAGCAGAAAATGCAGGTGGGGAGAAATTTGGCATTACGTTCCATTATTGTGCCAACATGCTGTCACACAGTATCTTATGGTAATCCTTAAAAAGCTCTTAATGCAGTATCATTCTGAAATCAAAGTAGCTAGGCAAAACCTGCTCAGTATTTATGCCTGCATAACAATGATAGAATAGCTACATTAAGCCATTAAAAGTGAAGGTGGAAGCAAAGTACTAAGATTAGGAAATCATGGTAGCCCATTTAATGGAGGTTAAAATGTGTGAAACCAAAGTTGGACGCACGCTGCTGGTGGAGAGATTTCATAGCAGAGCAGACATTAGCCCAAACGGCTTACTCCTGCACGGTTTCTTCTTCACCCTCGTCTACGCCCACAGGCCGTCTTTAGCAAAGATCTGAGCAAAATAGGTCACGTTTCCAAAAACAATGGCACGGGGTGTGTCTGTGTGCCTGCCATATACCATCTTTGATCTTTCATTCCTCATTCTGCCCAGTCATTCAGTCTTTTACCAAAACTGTCCACCGTTAATTAGCATTGAATTACCTGGAAAAGTGGCAAATGTTGTTTGTTTTATTTACTCCCATTTGCAGCTCTTATCATTACAAAATGTACAAAAAAGGAGAATTTTTAACTGTGCTGAGGCAGAGGAGTTCAGTTTTGTCAATTTGACATCTTGCCCAAATAGTAAAGTAACTTTTCAGCTGGTTTAGGCAAAATTCCCTTAATCGCATCAAGAAATGTTTTTCAAAATACATCCAAGATTTCTTGGGATCCCCCACTTCTAAAGTGCTATGGAAGAAGGCTATACTCGGTTCCCCGTTTTTAATGTATGTATGAATTGTGTGATACTGTACCACTATGAAGGAAACCAAATGGTGAGTATAAATGCCATTTACTGTAAGCATGAGCTTACAGGTTTACATACATTACTGATGTAAACAACCCTTTATCATTATCAGAAAACATGAATAACGTACTGCAGTGTTAGTCTGTCTATTGATACTGACAAACTAACCCACGATAGCAGTTTGCAGTCCCGTGTTGAGAATTTGGATATGTGAAAACCCTTTTGTTTATATTTCCCAGATTGTGCTTTTAATCTTTATCCGTTTATTATCAGCAAACATGTACAATTATGCATGTACCATCGCAAGAAACAAGAGACAATTAGCAGTACAAGTCTTCAGAGAAACGACAGTGGGCACTGCTATTCATAAGACGTAAGAGCTGGCAGTTTACAGGTAGGACATTTGACTACTAAAGCTACTATGAGAAGGACTAGCAAAACTATGAAAACATATGGGTGTTAGAAAGCCTGCAGTTGCAGTCTAGGTTTAGTGCCTCCCTTTGTCTTTGCTCTTTGTCCAGCCTATCTGTCGAAGAAGGGTGTGACTGTCTACATGCATGGTTGCAGCCAACTCGGCTTCCCCTGAAATTTGCTATGAAATTCTACAGCCAAGCAATACCCAAAGAAAACCCATCAATTGAAGGGCCACAACATCAATGTAAGTATAATCAAATAGTTATGATATCTAGGTCACAGCAAATGTCTGTTTGAAAGAGGGCGAGTCAATAAAGCTTTCCTAAAGCCCAACAATAGGCAACAGCTAACAGTGGACGACAGCCCAACTATTTAAACATGAAACATGTTGCTGCCTCGGTAGAAAAAGAAACAAGTGAACTACAGCCTTATATTTGATGCACACCGACACAATACAAGCTGAGCTATAAACCACTTAATAAACGGGCCAAACCTTTTTATTTAATTATTTGTAAATGAGAAGTCTACTGCAAAAGTGAGTGTGGGCGTTCGTTGAGCAGAAAGGCTGCAAGGACAGTGAAAGGTGTGTGTGTGTGTGTGTGTGTGTGTGTGTGTCTGTGTGTGTGTGTGTGTGTGTGAGAGAGAGAGTCTGCTCGTGAAATGTGAGTGGCATGAGATGTTGTTGAAAGTGAAACGGAGACACAATGAGGAGTGCACAGAGGCGATCTGAAAAACCCTTAAAAACAAAACAAAACATTGAGGCAGTTGTGTGGCTGCTGGCTTGAGACCCTTCCAACTGAAGGGCAAGCATGACTTTGAACTGACGAGGCAGCGTGCGCAGTGAGCTGGAGGGAAAAACAAGGCGCCATTTTGAAAAGGAATTAGACTGAGTTATTCTGCTACAAGTGTAAATCCTAACCGAGCGCAGGCACCACTCCAAGCATGTATGGGCACTAGCTAATGTACGCAGCGTCACTGGCTCATTCCTTGCATTACTTAACATATGGAAATCCCCTAAACAACCCCACTTACTTTCCAGTGAAACGAAGGAAGCACTGTATTTACACAGGCCGTGCATTTACAACCACAGCTCTGTCCGTCCGTGACAACTCCAGCATAACAGCTAATTAATTGTTAATGAGTCATGTGTAAATTAGCTACATTGTAGCTACTACTGTTGATGAAATTCTTGATTTGAAAGAAGAACAGTCAGGCTTTGTGCTTTGTCACTATGGCGTTTTGGGGGAAATTGCTCAGAACAAAGAAAGTAGTTTACTAGTAAAAATGTGGAAAATGCATCCAAAGGCACTAGTGCAAAAGGTGTAACACAATATCTCCCATCTATTTTCATATATAGATAAATACAACAGCATTCTAGGCATTAAAGTCTCTCGACTATTCTAAAACCTCACTTAAATCTCCGTCCTGAAATACAAGGCACACAGAGAAGAAAACCAACCCACTGTGGCCTGTTTGTGGCCTCAGTGTTGAATGTTACTGAAACAACTGTCACAGACTTCATTATCAATTAATTACAGAACAGGAAGCAGGTTGGACAACTTGAAAATGCAGAAGACCATTTATAAAAGGAGATTCTTGGCCTGTAATACGGCCCAACACATATGAATGAAGGAACGTGTGACTAAACGTAAACGTGAGATCAACACATCATGTAGGCTGTTTGCTTCCTGGGGGCTTATCTGCCTGGCTGAGTCATACTGTGTTAATATCAGCTTTGCAATGTTATGCTAAAATACTAAATCAATCATGGCACCAGCATCCTGCCAGCAGTGAGCATCTTCTGCTTATTACTGATAGAACAACAGCTGCAGCCTTCCACTAACCTTTCACACATGATACACATTAAGACATGGTGGGTCAGTCTTCCTGTCTTTTATATTTTCATTATTTTATATACTGAATGTTCACATATTTGAACAAACGGAACGCGAATAGTGAATGATACAGACTTCTGTTTAGACTGAACTCATATCATATTTAAAGCACTACACCAAATATTGTTTGCATACTACTTTCACAGTCACAGATACAACGCAAGTGTGTGTGTGTGTGTGGTAGATCATAAAAAAGTAAACCACAGGCTTTGAGGCTCCACGCTGCATGCAACCATCCGCCATGACACACACAAACGCATGTGTCCATGTCAGTGCGGCAGCTTACAGTTTCAATACCAGTGTCTTTCCTAACTGCTGGAATTATGACACTATGTGAGAGAGCGAAAGGGTACACTAACTGTTTCCAGTAATATATGAATCATCACATTTCTAACACAGCATGATTCATGAACAGTGTGTGGAATTACGATCCCAACAAGACAGTGGCTAAATATCCCAGTAACCTGAAGAACAAAGAGATATTGTTTTAGTCTCAATTTGGTCTTGAACAAACATTGTGGTTTTTACACTAGTTTCCTTGCCTGTAGCACTGCCCACAGCAGTTTATCCCAGCACACTGAGTGTATCAACAATGACAATTTAAGACTGAAAACCCTGTCAAATCTGGCAATATGATATGATAAACAAAATCAGTATTGTTCAATAATTATTACACCATTACAATTATATCAATATTACATATTTTAAATAATAATATATATAATTTGCATTATCCAAAACCACATGCTAAAGGGTTAAATTAATGCTGATCCCATTTAATTTTTAAGTATTTTGCAAAGAACAAATCTTCAAAAATATATAGTGCCAGCATTTCTTCTTAGAGATCTCATGCTGTGACAGAAAATCTTAACTTTTATTGATTGTAATATTGATTTCCCATTACTGATATATCACGTTGTTGTTGTGCTTTTAACAATTACTAATACCGAATAATTGTCTTACAAACCCAAATCACATGGTACAGAAGTAAGGCTTAATGTTTGGGTTAAATACAAAACATGCCTAGGCAGCATGCCACTCATCCATCTGAACCTGTCAGTCCTCAATGTACAGTGTGGATACCGTAGTGATGCCACGGTGTAAACACAACTACACATGCATTTAGATGTCAGGGCACGTGGAGACCCCTCCCACAAATCATTAACATCATCATAACACACCACACGCACCAGCACTGATAGCTAAGTAATGGGCTCAATGCAGTTGAGCGAGCTCCTGGTGCCACATGTTACAAATTCAAAGCAGAAAATGCGCAATTTAGACAAGATAGTTAGGGACGCTGGCGGTTACGTGTTTAAATTGGTCTGCCGACAATTCAGTTAAACAAGTGCTCGTCGGTGAGAGATGCGGGTGTTTGCGCTGCACTACTTTGGTCTACATGTGGAAAAACAGAGGGCGACGTTCTCTTTTCTCTCGCGCGGCAATGTAAACAAACATGTCTGCGGCGGTGAGACATTTGTTGCATGCGGGTGTCCTCAGCGCCATCCCAAACAATGTAATATAGCCACATAATAGGACCATACATCCATGTGATATCGCAGTTTTTCCTAAGGGGCTGGCACGCCGCTAACCCCGGGTTCTTGCGCAAGAACTATTGGCGAATTCCTATCAAAACAGGAAGCTCGCATGGGTCCGAAACGGCTACAACACCAGGGGACCTCTCACTCCCTACCAGCACCAAGCCCCGTCTAAGCATCAAACCGACTGTTGCATTACGAGTGACACAAAAATTACGTTTACCTGCTTCCCTCGGTAGAAGAGGCGCTGCTGTTGTGGGCTTACACTGAAGATGTCCTGTATTTTCAACCGTAAAGACTCAATTTTGGTCAGTCTAGAAAGATCCTCAACGGTTCGCGTCTCCTTCCCGTCTATAGTACGAACCTGGATCCACATCGTTGCACCGCCCTGTTACGCCTCGGATAAATAGCAGATAATGCAGTGGGCTATTTGGATACGAATATTCTTTTCCAGGGGGTCAGATGAGATAGAAATGAGAAATGTTCAGGGCTCCATTGCGTTTTTCTCTGCAGAGGTAACGTCGGACAGTACTGGCTCGCGCAGGAGGTGTCTCACATGAGGTCGCGGCGCCAAGCAAATCTCGCGAAGTAACGTTTAAGCGAGCACAGCTTGCAGTTAAAGGCACAGCTCTCCCTTTAATGTAAAATAAATAAATAAAAAATTCCGAGCCTCGCGGGTCTGAGGGCATTTACAGTACAGTTGTGGGCTATTATTACAGTAGTACCACTTAACATTCTTATGATATGTGTGGGGACAACACATAGGGATATTTTATATATGATAGATATAAAAATACAAGTAAATATTGTACTACTTTTTACAGCACTACATTAGTATGTCAGTTACTTATATGAATACAAATATATGAGCTCATGAAAATCATTGCTCAACTTAATATCTCATATAGCCAATATGTAATAATATTATTCTGCCATGCTTACTTTTTTAAACTTGCAGTGAGTATAGCAGTTGTTTTGCTACGTTTTTTTTCTTTCATTTGATAATCCATAAAATACGTCTATACCATCTTGTTACTCATTATATATTTGGAGTATTATAACTATATATATATATTTTTTTTTTTTCAAATGGAAGGCAAATCAATAAAATTCCAAATAGCAAATCAAAACATCCTCCCCCTACTTTGTATCAACATGTATTTTACTCAAAACTTGTAGCAGAAGCCCCTTAAAGCCTCCCAATAGAGACCACAATCATGTGCATCCCTCTAATTATTTGTTCACAACGCTGCAATGCACATTTTTCATTGTGTATTAAAAAGGCGGCCTATATTGAACTGGAAAGCCCTTGCCTGACAATACCTCATAGCTGAGCTAAAATCTCTGTAAAGCACATGCCTCTTGTGGCATAATTGCTTAATTAACAATTGTCCCAGCTGGAGACCTCCTCGATGTGCCACAGGCAAGCCTGTCAGTATAGAGAGTAATACATCTGCTCACTTTCCTGATGCCGCATGCTCTGTCCTTTGCTCGTGTGAGTTAAAACATGGCAGCTGTATTAAAACAATCACAGGTTCTAAATGTATTCAGGGACACTTTTTTAACACATCAATCTGATGGCAAACAACTCTAATCTCCTGCCTCAACCTATAGAAGCATCTGTAGGCCTACATAGAGGGGCCCAAATTTATCCGCATAGGATTCTCTTTCCCTGATAAAGGTCTGTCAGGTAGTCCTTGTAGTTCCTAGAGTCTCTAAAAGTTGAATGAGAGCCAGAGCCCTCGGCTATCAAGCTCCTCTTCTGTGGAACAATCTTCCAGTTTGTGTACGGGAGGCAGACACCCTCCATTTAGGAGTAGGCTTAAGACTTTCCTCTAATAAAGCTTATAGAAGCAGGGCTGATTCAGGTGAACCCTGAGCTCCCCTTTAGTTATGCTGCTATAGGCCTAGACTGCTGGGAGACTTCCTAGGATGCACTGAGCTCCTCTCTCTTCCTCTCCCTCGCCGTCTGTACGCACTTATATCACATTAATGATTGTTACTAATTCAACTTTTTCCGTAGTTGTGTGCTTTCTCTTCCCTTTCTCTCTCTTTGCTTCTGTTGCTTTCTGCAGGTGTTTCTGCCTCTGGAGCTGTAGAGTCTGGATCTATGGTTGCACCTGCTGCCCCAGTGTTCCTGCTCAACAGCTACTGTTGCTATTATTATTATATTGCTATTAGTATCATTTTCATTCAAATTAACATCAATACCATTACTACAACTATTACTTTACATCTCTATGTAAAACTGTACTGTACTACTGTATGTTCTCCTTCCTTCTGCTCTCTTTCTCCAGCTCCCTCTCCTCCCTCCCTTTCAAGGCATTTGATCGCCCACCTACAGCCTGGTTCTGCTCGAGGTTTCTACCTATGAAAAGGGAGTTTTTCCTTGCCACTGTCGCCTAGTGCTTGCTCATGGTGGGACTGTTGGTCTTGACCCGCTCTTTACGGGAAAAAAGTGCTCTAAGATAACTTTGTTATGATAAAAATGATTTGAATTCTTTCTGGTACTGTACAAATCCTGCTTCCTGCGATAGGATTAACACACGCTACTGCCAAACATAGTTCTAATCAGAATAACCACGTCGTGGAGCTTTTGGCGATCAGGTTAAGATCTACCTGAGAGGCGAAACAAAGGGCAAAATAAAGTCCATAGCACTCCACCCGCGCATCTACGCTCTCCTCTCTGTGTTACATTAGTGACTAGCGACATCTAGCGGTAAAGAGTGAGCCATGCGTGATGTTGAAGTTTACACTAGAGCGGTTCCTGCTGTGTCTTCTGTGTATGACATCTTTGTATGGAGTGAATTTAGTCTCAGTCTGATTTGTAAATGTATTACATGATCTATAACTGAATAACAAGATTCGTAACTGGAATTTATGAACGAGAGTTTACAGTGTGTTGTTTCGTTGCTATGCACACTAGTCTTGCCGATAATGTGCAATTGTTTTATTATTATTATTTTTTAAATGACCGCTGTCTCGAGATGCTCATCTTTAAGTGACAATGGGTGCCACAATCACAATAAGGGTAAATAATGCAGTGTTAAGTGTGTGTAAGCATTAGCTCCAAAACCAAAATAACAATTTGATGTGACACACGACCAGCTAGCTACGTCAGGATGCGCACATATGCATCGGGCGCACGCAGGGTGGATTGAAGTGGACGGTACAGGAGTCTTCAGGCAAACCAGACAGAGTAGTCAGTTAACTAGCTTTTTGTAAACCTCACAGGGTTCAGAACAAATCTGACACAAGGCAGATTTGTCTCTAAAGTGAACATAGCCATTTTTACGTGTCACAAAGTAGCTGTCAACTTGCAAATCTAGCTGGTTAGCTGTATGGCTAGTGATAATGAACTGTTAGGCATCGTCGGACAATCAGCTTATCATTTAGCCGTGTTGCTGTCACTGACACGACTCTGTGTTTTGACGACATGAGATGTGTGCATAACTTTTTATCTGCTGGACATTTAATTGCTACACAATTTTTACTATGGACAGCGAACGCAGCAATTGCAGGCCCCAGATTGGAGACAATAGCAAGCTAACCTAGCTAAGCTTGCTAAAAGCGGTCTTGTCTGGTGCGTGTCTGGAGCCGCACAGAAAACCTCGAGGTACGTTGTTTAACCAACCAAGCTCTGCCTCTAGTCGATTTGTTTTGGTCTTATTTTGCACGTGATTAGAAGACGGGGTGTTATAAGGGAGTGTGCTGTGGGTCTCTTTATGAGCAAGCAAAACAAACTTTGATGACTTATTGTTGTTTTAGCTACCGTTAGCCAGTTTGCTAATAGCTAACTTCAAGCTAGCCAGCCATTGATCCAGGGAAAAGGAAAAGTTTGCAAAGATCAAGCAGAGAGATAAAGTAAGTCCAACTGAAATTCATTTGGACACAGACACAGGAGGTAAACATTCCAGTGATTAATCATGTGACTGTAAAATGTGAGCACCTGCCATGACAGGAATTATAATGTCAGCCAACTTAGCCTAGCTATCTTATGCATGGTATGTTAGGTTAGGTATGAACTTATCATCTGCTTGCTGTAATTTAATTTGGACCTCGCATTTTAAATGCTTGGTAAGTAATGTTTGTATCGGTCTAGTTTCCCCTTGCATCAAAAAGGTTGCAGTGCCAAAGTTCTTCATAGGTGACACCTGTTATCCACTTCAGGTGCCTGCACCATGGATCAGGAGGATATGACAGACCACATCACAGCAGCGTGTAGCCAACCGTTGTTCCACAACCAAGACCTGATTGTGACTGACCAAGACTCAGCACCTCAGCAGCCCACCTCTGACATCATGTCTTCACAATCAAAATGCATGAGCAGCAGCACTGAAGATACTGAACTGGTTATAACTGAGGATGGGCTCAGCAATGGCACCTGTGAAGTTGAGACGATAGTAGCATTACACTGTCCTGGGGACAGTGGAGATGTTACTGCTGAGAGTGACCACCTTGCACTGAGCAATGATGGTATGTCAGAGTTTTCTAACAGTGACCTCTCTCTGCCTGAGGTCTGCATTTCCACCAACAGCAATAGTTTTGAGGAGGATATGAACTATGAGATCCAGCAAGCTTATAGGATATTCACTGGCTTTCTCTTGGACAAGCACAAAGGGATGACCGGCCCGTTCCTCCAACCCATTGGCCACCAGGAGGCCCAGCATGGCATTGGAGGGGTCCGGGACTGGGGTCAGGCACAGTTCAGGCAGTCGATGTGCTTGCAGACGATGGAGGAGAAGTTCATCAATCAAGAGTATGAGACCATAACAGAGTTTGTTGCAGACTTCAGGCTTATGTTGGAGAACTGTTATCGCTACCATGGGGTTGACCACTGGATCTCCAAACAAGCTCAAAAGCTGGAAATCATGCTGGAGCAAAAGCTTACGTTGCTATCCAGGTAATCATAATGTTATTACTGTTTTTAGCTGCCAAATGTTCAGAACCATTATACAACTGCAATCATAGAGGGCCCAAAGTGTGCATCATAAGTTAATGTTGCTTGCCAATAAATGTTTGTCTGGCAAGGTTAGCTCACAAACATTTGGTAGATTCATATTTTTAAATATAATGGTAGATTTAAATTTATTGCCGACCAGTATTTTTATATAGCATAAATATAAAGTGTCTATTGTATATTGACTGTTATTATTGAGAGTCTGTTCAGCAGCATACTGTGTTCTCACAATCATCATATTGATAAAAAAAATGTACGTGGTTACATGCTTTGAAATAGCCACGAGTAACACATTTTACGCACTTTGATCAATTGTTTGGCTGTTGGATTACATCAGTTGTGTACATATACTGTCTGTTTACTTCCAACATTTTTGAAAGTTACATTCAAGCAGCTGTAATCATATTGACACATCAGTGTTTTCTCTCCGCCTGTCAAACTAGGATGCTGCGAGAGAAGACAACCTTGGCAGTGACTTCTAAAGGACGCTTTGGTGCAGAGGAGGAACGGAGTTCAGGGGGCACCTCCTCGAGGAGGAGACTGGCTCCTCGTAGCCTGGCTACCATCACTGTTGGTGGGCATGAATCTATCATGGTCCAGGCACTACGGCTGGAAGAGCAACAGAGGGCCAAGGACGAGAAGAGGTGAGTGAAAAGATTAAAAGTTGCTGTTGTAAGTTATTTTTTAAAGAATTGGGTATAATATTACAAGAACGTTGTTAAAATGTGGTGCAGAAGTAAACCTGACAACAATCTACATATGTTTTATGACATTCCAGACAACGTGAGCTTGAGAAGAAAGAGGCCGAGGAAATGTCAGCCAAAGAGGTGGAAGAGTGGGAGCAGACTTTGCTCTCCGAAGCTTCCCCCCAAACTGTGGACACACTGTGGGAACTCCCTGCTATAGGCCACTTCCTCTGCCTGGCTCAGACTGCCCTTAACCTCCCAGAGATTGTATTTTTTGAGCTGGAGCGTTGTTTGCTGATGCCCCGCTGCAGCCCCCTCCTGTCCAAAATCATGTCTTCCCTACTGTCCCCACCCCAGCGGAGGGCCACTCTACATCGCCGGCCTGCCCTGCCTTACCGCCGCTGGGAGTCAGAGCTCAGGCAGCGGGTCATGGGCTGGTATCGAGCTGTTGGTTCCTCCCATGATCAGCCAGGTCGGGCTGAGCAGCTAGGACTTTGCCACCAGTTTTTCAGCACCCTTGGGGAGGTGAGTCCTTTGGAGGAGAAACCCTTTCATTTGCTGCCGTTCTGCCAGCGACTATGGCTTCTGAAGGGGCTGTGTGATCATGTGTATGAGACACAGAAAGATGTGCAGGATGCTCTGCTGTCCCAGCCCATCCATGAATGTAGGGAGTCTATTTTGGGCTATGACAGCAAGGAGAATGCCTATATACATTTCCCACATTTCTGTGGGGCAGACCTGAGGATCTACTGCCAGAGCCCAAGCACATCCCCAGCTTTCCCTTTCCCTTCTGTATGGGTAAAAAGGGTTGAAATAGAGCCGGGGACAGAGGGTGAAGAGTCGGATGGAACCAAGGATGAGGGGGTTCAAAGTGACAAGGGGTGTTATGGAGGACCCATGGACACAGGAGAGTCTGATGATTTTGGAAACGGGAGAGCAGAGACACTTGGGGTTTTCAAAGGGGAAAATGGGGATGGAGAGGAAGATGATAAAAGGTTTAAATCGTGGTCACTGAAGAAGGAGGAGGGGTCGGAATCTGGATCCTCTGACGGAGACTCCTTTGAAGACTCTAATTTGGACTTAAAACTACTCACTAACTCCTTATCCCTTTCACACACTAGTCCATTTGGAGGAGGTGGTGTGGATATGAATTTGAAGGAAAAGACTGTAGAGTTGGAACATCATTCCAAGCGACTCACATTAACACAGGAGCAGGGCTTCACATTGGGTTCAATGCGCACCATTAAAGCAGAGACACAGGAGCCCTGTCTGAGTGTAGGGGAGCACAGCTACACAGGAAGGTCACCTGCTCGCATAGTGAACCTACCCTCCCCAACCAAATCGGTAGGGCTCAAAATGGAGGGAAAAAGTCCCAGTCAGGGACACAAAAGATCTTCCTGTTCTGAATGTTGTAAAAGCAAAATTATTAATGTTAAATCTGAGGAGCACGACTGTTGCTGTGGCACATTGGGGCTAACAACACAGTTGTCTTTTGAGAGTGCTCAAAACTCAAGTGAAGAGAGTGTAAATGACAAATTCTGGACAAAAAAAAAAAAAGCGGAAGAAAAAGCGAGGGAGGGAACAGCTGCTGAGGGTGAAAGGAGACCACAAGCAGCTGCAGCACGTAGACAGGATGAGACTATCCCCAGATGAGGCTGCCAAGTCTGGAGTGCAGAGAGTTGCCACAACGATCAAAAGAAAAGACAAGAAGAAAAAACATAAAACAGGTGAGAAAAGGTCAAGCTCCATAGTAAGTGTGCATTCATAACCCCACGTACTTTAGGATATCTTTTGTATTTTCTTAATTATTATATTTAAAAAAAGTTATTGGTTCAATCTGTTATATTGTTGACAGGAAAAAAGCTTGAATCTTCAAAGAAAATTAAAGATGAACATCCAGCTGAGCCATCATTTAAGGTAGTCACACTAATGCTAAAATATGCACTAATTTCTTTAGCAGTGTATTTTTTATGCTGTATTAATTGAGTAATCATTAAAAAATGTATTGTCTTGATGTAAGCCTCACCATTCTTCTGCCCCTGTTTTTTCTTCTCTCTCTTTCTGTAATAAGATTTTCTTACTTGATCTGTTATTTCTCCTCTGTAGTTGGTATGCACCAGTCTTGAGGGGTTGCGAGAGCTGATCAGTAAGACAGAAGATGAGCTTGATGACCTGGAGAGCACCAAGAAGAGATTGGTAGGTGAATAATTCTGTCAAGAGGATTTACTCACATCCTCCAGAGCCTTATGTATATGGTGTAGAATACAATGTTTCTAACATCACATAATGTTGGTGACTTGACTAAAGTTTCCTTTGCATGTTTGAACTGACAGGGTCGGTGGTATTATAGGAGAGAAGCGGTAAAAGACCTCCACAGCACTCTAATCAGACTACTGAATGAGCTTTCACCCTGGGAACCCAAACTTGTTAAGGCCTTCCAAAGGAACAGGTACAATTAATTTGACAATTTCAATAATTGGATCAAACCTTCATGAATCCTTTTTCATGTAATCTCATTGCTAGACTAGAGACAAATCCTTGCTCTATTGTTTTATCCTACATCAGGCTTCGTTTGAAAAAGGAATTTGATGATTTCAAGAAGCACCCAGAGTGCAATAATTTTGTGCGTGAGGAGTGTATTTCATCATCATCAGATGATGATGATGACGATGATGATGACGAAGAAGAGAGCGGTTTGGGGAAGGAGGTGTGTTCATTCTCGGATCATTATAGAAGATCAGAAGACGAAGACCTGGAACATATGGTTCCCAGAGGTCTTTGGAGTGGAGGTAAAGTAATTTAATATTTGTTAGTGTAATGTAATGATAAAGATTTAAATTGCATTTTCCTGGTCCTTATTTAACTGTCCTAGAGGAATTGAAATGAATGTCACTACCTGTCTGTTCAACCTGTATAGATGGCTAATTGATCACTGCACTCCTAAAAGACATCTCTATTATGTTCTCAGCAAGCACCAGGGAGCATTTGACTGAGTCTACAGGAGAGAAAATTCTGACCTACATATCTTCAAACTACCTAAAACACCCTTTCGCCAGCACAGAGAAAGACGTCGGTCTGCTGTCAAGAGTTCAGCCTAGCAGCAGGAACATTTATTCTACCCCTGACTCTGGGCCACAGTTTAGATCTGAACTGACCCCCTCAAATCAATCCAGGGATTCAAACTCGGCATGGGGAACAAGGGTGCCAACCCAGGCTTCACTGTCGCCTAGACCCCTCATCCTCCACCCCACCACTGGACTACCTAAGGGCTACACGCCCATCCCCACCCTGCTGGCAAAGAGCGTGGGAAACAAAGTGACCTTAATGAAAAGACCTGCTGATTACCCAGGGGTCAATAATGTAGATAGACAGAGCAAAAGGTTGTTGGTCTCTCTGCCTACTTCTGCAGTGACTACCACAAAACCTTCAAAAGCACAAAGTTCTCCATCCATTTCCCAGCAGAATTCACAGCAAATGCAGGCGCAAGGAATGCAACAGATGGAAGTACCAAGACAGCTGGGAATGGGCACAGTGACAGCAGCTCTTCCTAAATCACCACAGGCCAAACCAATCCAGACTGTACCAAAACACCCTGTCAAAGTGGTGTACAAGGTACCCGAGAGACTGGGTCACCTTGTAAGGAAAGATAGCAGCAGCCCAGTCAAGATCTCTGTTCATCCTGTCATGGACCACAACACTGGGGAGAAAATCATGCAGCAAGTGGTGATTTTACCTTCTAACCTTCTTATTCACAAAACTGAAGAAAATGTGTCTTCTTTACATCAACAGCAGTCTAAGGACATCCAGGTCCCAGTTTCTAAAGTGGCCAGCCCCTTATTTATGTCCACCAATGTGCCTGGGTTCACCACTCTCGAAAACAGAATCCCTGTTCAGCAAGTGGCCCCCCTAAAAGATGCCAGAACAGTGAGGACCCCTTCTCCTTCTGTTTCCCCTCGTCTGCAACAGGGGCCCCTAAACACAGCAAGGTTCAAGAGGGCACAAGTCTGCAGTCCCCAAGCTAGCACATCACAAGGCGTCATGCCAAACCCCTCACCCATCATTACTTCTTCTACGGAACCTATTAAATCTCCAGACCCTAAACAGGAGCTTAAGACTGTGTGTATCCGTGACTCACAGTCTATCCTGGTAACAACTAGAGGAGGCAACACAGGTATCGTCAAAGTTCAGACATCCTCAGATCAGAATGCGCTTGGTTCTTTGCCCACCAGTCCAGTCATCACCATCTCACCTCAGTTTAAAGCCTTCCTCGTATCCAAGACGTCACAGACTATTTCTCCTTCTGCTCCCTCTCAAACTTCCCCTTGCACCCTCCCAGCAGTGACAAGTATCTCAGTGGCCCAACTTCAGGAGCAGGTTCCTTCAGTATCAAGGTCTCCTTCCACTATCACAACTCCCATGCTCACTGCAGTCACTGGTAACATTCCTGTTACAGGCCCTGGAAGCCAGACTGCAGCCACTACTGTTGCTTTAAGTGAAGGCTCCAACTCCTCAGCTGGTTCTACAGCAACAAAGATGGGCCAGCTAGCACAGCCAGCTGCTGCTGGTTCTCATTTTCAAGCTTCGTTAGTAAAAAACACTGTTGTTGTCCCATCACTGAGTAGTCCTGGTGTTCCCCAAATTCTTACACAAGCAGAGTTCATCAGCAAGACTGGTATGAAACGGGCCAGTACAGATAAGAGAGCCCAAGTTACTAAATTTATCCTCGTTTCTCCTTCTTCCTCCACCTCAAATGTAGCCTTATCCAAAGGTACACCCTCTTCCACAAAATCTCTTCCTAGTTCAAGAGTCATGTTTATCAGCCAGGCCACAGCGACATCATCCACCACCTCTGTGGGAAACATTCCAAAGCAGCCAATAGCAACAGGGGCTAGTGGACAGCTGCTAACCACTTCATTATCAAGTCAGACTCTAAAGATGGGATTAAGCCCAGGCCAACCTGTTGGCAGTGTCAACTCCGAAGCATTGTCCAAGCTCAAGAACATCACTCTGCCCTCAGGTGGGTTTTTCGATGTGTTGTTTTTCTAGTATTTTCATGATGTCTGCTGCATCTTGTGTTTGATTCAGTCTGACATTATTTATTTATACATGTAGACTTCATAATGTAGTTGGAGTAATGTGAAGTTGTTTTTTAGATGCTACAGTACTTTAAGTTTAAGCAGTAATACTCATACCCTGAATACTGCACCGTTATCAATGTTGAGCTATTGCATAAAATGTTTTGTGTCTCCAGGGGTTCAAATCCAGCTGTCAGGGAAGACGACAACCATTGGACAGACCATTGGTGCCCTGTCACATTCCCCTTCCAAGAGCACATCAGTGTCTGTCTCAGAAACAGGCCATCTGACAGCCAGCACCACTTCACTGGTCCCAGTCACAAGTTCCAATACCATCACAAGCTGTTCTGCCCAGCTTGCCTCTCCCACTTCCCTGACCACCAGCTCACAGCTCCAGGGTATCTCTTCCTTCACCATGATTTCCAAACCAGGCTCATCCACATCTACTGCTGCTTTACCTACTGGAAACATGATCAAGATGGACCTTGGTATGCCCACAAGTATCCTGTCCAGTAATGCTCCTGCTCAGGTAAACACTACCTTGCAGAGTAGTCCACCCCAAACCCTGACACCCGCTCTTGTCCGTCAGCCTTCAAATATCCAAAGTGGCATTGGTGAGGAAACCACTTCCTTCTTATCTTCTTCTAAACTGGCTCTCAATAAATCCCAAACACCAATTTCCTCTGCAACAACCACCAGTGCCCCATTTACCACCTCTGCAACTGGCACAATACAGCAGAGGATAGTCATCAACACCTCTACGCCCCTTGCTGCTGGCACTCAGATCCTCCTTAACAATGCACGTTTTGTTGTCCCTCCCCAGGGTTTGGGTCCAGGCAGCCACGTCCTTATCATCTCTAGCCCTGCACCACAACAAGTGCCTACTGCCAGTGCTACCAGCACTGGCGCATCAGTACCTTCCCAAGGTGCAAGCCATGTTACGGTAGCCCCTCGAGCACCAGTTTTACCCCAATCCCCAGTCAGGCTGCCTGGTGTGCCAGCCGTAAATTCTCCTTTTGTAGCATGCACACCTGCTGCTGGTCCATCATTGCTAGCAACCACTCCCAATGTCACACCAGTTCGACTAACAGGAACACCTGTCCTGGGCTCAACGTTGTTATCCAGTAAAACAAATGTAGTATCTGCTCTGCCTAGGTTACCAGCTGCACAGGCTGCTATCTTTGCATCACCCCCTGTTGGTACACCCACTTTGGTCTCATCCCCGCCAAAGCTAGGCTGTGTACCAGCCCTAGTTTCCCCAGTGGTAACCAGTGCCCCTGTTGTTGCCTCAGCTTCATTCAGGTTAGCTGCTGGTACACCCACACGAGCTGAATGTTCATCCACTATTTCGCCTGTAGTAGCACCATCTTTGTCCAGATTGTCAGCACCTCTATCATCCTTGCCTGTTTTGCCCAGCCCATCAGCTGTTGCTCTGCCCAGCCCTGTCATACCAGTTCTCACACCCCTCTCCTCCGCTGCAGCTCCTATGGTAGTAGGCACAACAGATTTGCATTCTTCTCTTCCTGCCCAGAAGGTGGTTTCAGTGATAACTTCGGGCCCAGGCATACAGCCCCAACAGACAGCAGTTGGAATTGCAGCACCCTCCACTGCTCTATCACAGGCTTTAATGCATACAGGACTAGGCAACACATCAATCAAAAAAATGGTGCCTGCAGTCATGCAACCAGTAATTGCTGGCACGCGGACACAAGTATTGCCAACAGTGGCTGTCCCACCAATTGTAAGTGCAGTGTCTAGGATGCAGACACTGCCCATTGCTGCTGTTCCACCAATCGGAAGCACTGTCAACAACTTTGAAACAGCACCTGTGGTAACCACACCTTCATCCGGCAGCACTATAATTATCACTCAAGCTCAACCAATCACATCACTAAAGATGAACAACACCATCCACCAACCTCTCGTTCTGACCAATCAAGCACTTGGAAAGCACTCATCCCTAGGTATGCATAGCAATGTAGCATCCAAGCTACTCATTAGTCCTGATGGAGCTGTTTCGAACACAGTTCGATGCCAGGTCAATCCAGCAGAGATGACTGTCCACCCCAAACCACTGGATGCACTGGTGGTTTCCGCCAGTAGTTCCACTGGAGCACTACACACACATGATTCCTCTTTACAGCCTTCACAGGCAGACAGACAGTGCACCAATTAACTGAGACTGTGCCAGCTCTGGGAGGACACCACTTTTTATCTGCTTGGTTTTTGCAGGACTCATATCCATTACTTGTAGTAATTTTGGAGTTAGTTAAATAACTGTTATCCAGCTGTAGTTTGACTTGTAACTTACATTTAGGATACAGTAGGTTATACACTCTGTTACTGTATGCTCTATCAGACATACTGGGAATGTATACTGTGATGGTTTTCTCAAGTGAAAACAGTTGAGGTTGCTCTCAGATGAATGTTATAGACTCTTGACTTTCCTCTTTTTAAACTTCATGGCCAGTAATGACAACTGTTATAACAAATAAGTCCAATGGGATGATAGCTAAAACTTATTTCAACTCAAGCTTTTTTAATACTTTTCAATGCCATTAGATACTGCTTCAAGAAGTAATAATTGAGATACTATTCATTGATACAACTTGCTCTACTTTATCTGTCCGTATGAACAAAACAGCTGTCTGTATCCAGATTCTGTCACACTGTCCACTGTTTCCTCTAGTAACTGTTTGAAAACTACATTTTACTTTTTAGAAATATAAGTAAACTAATATGTTTTTACTACATGTTTGAGCCCAAATAACATGGTTTGAAGTCACATTTATTTATTTTTACCATAGAGATTTTTCAAAAATATTTACTAGGTACATTTTCATTGAACAAATGTGGGCGTTACTGCATGGAAATAAACAATGCGACTGTCCCCAACAAGTGTGTTTGAGCTGCTTCCTTATACACTCTTGTGAAATCATTTATTTGTTATTGAAACATATATACATTATGTTCGTTCATGTGAGGCATTTTACAAAGAGGGATATAATTGTTACACCTTTTGGTATATTTAGCTACAAAGCATAAGAAACCATAATGACAGTGATATCAGATTATATATCATCAGACAACAGATGAAGTTTAGAGTTTGTTTTCCAGTATTTTTCTTTCTTCAGAGATCTGTCCATCTTCTATAGAAGTACTTTAGGGGGAATAGGGAGGAGGCAGCTGCACTGAAGAAACCTTTTCATAGGCTGGAGGAGCATTTGGAACCTGGAAAGGAGTGGAACAAATGCATCCCAATGAAATGGCTGGTTATGTTTTTACAATATTGAAAATTCAAACCGATGTTGCTTTCTTTTATGGCTAAATCATTACATCAAATGCAACATTTTACACACATGAAATTCAACATCATATCTGGCAACTTAAGCCACTGCGTTTAAACAATTTTGGTCTTTGCATCAATGGACTCAACAGTAGGTCCAGCACGGCTAAAAGGGTAGTTTCTATTTTAGAACTCTGGTAACTGCTGCAGCAAAGGACATTGTGCTTAAGCAACTTTAACTCATATGAGAGGGTGCTGATCGGATCCCTTTCCTTCTTTTCCCTGCACACATGGATACACATACCTCCCTTTGGGAATGAAACATTTTTAATACCTACCCCTAGTCTGGTGACACAGTAATCTCTCCTTCAGGCATCCATTGCATCAGCTTCACATGCTCTACACTGTGTTCACACTGTTAAGGCTTTGTAATAAACAAGAACCCTCTGTCATGGACTTTAGGTTTTACAGAGTTTAAGTCTGCCCACTTTTTAACTGTTTATTGGAAATGTATACAAAATAATAGATATAATTTTAGGCGAAAAATACAAACTTTACTTCCTATGTGCCCAGCTGTTAAACTTGTTGATATTGCTCCGATTTAAAAAATACTAATATACTTAATACTACTTAGGGACAGGGGGAAGGCCAGTTAAGTCAGTCATGGGGTAACTCCCTGTCCCTCACCATAGGTCGGAAGCTGCCAAAGTCAGTTAGAGCCATCTTGTTATCTGCGGAAGGTCCTGCCTCTGAGTACTGGCCTCCTGTGTAATCTGGTGACCTGGATCTTGGGTTCTGAAGAGGAGAAAAGGATGTGTGAGGAATTGTAGGAAAACAGGAAGATATGAGGACAAGGTGATACATTGGGGGAAAGCAGAGTGAAAAGATATTCAAAAAGGAAAGTGGATTTTTCAAAGAAGTTATGAATCAGATTATGACAGTGTTTTCATTTTCATATGAATATGCCACATAATGTCAGTTGATTTGCTTCAAATGAAGTGTGGATATTGCTTTAAAGCATGTATGAATGTTTTCTCCTTTTATGATAACGCATATATATTCTAACTTTAAGTATAAAATGTGAAGGTAAATACTTTATATGCATTAAATGCAGTACGATGTTCTCACCCTTATTATTTTGTAGCCACTCCTCTTCTTGAAGTACCAGCAGCCCAGGATGAGGAGAGCTGCCAGGATGACCACCAGCAGAACTATGCCCACTGCCCTGTGGTGCGCAACACAATTCACATATAGAGTCATACATTTTTTTGTTTAAGGCTTTATCTATTACTTTGGCACATCAGTTTTATAGTATTCACCACAATATACAATAAACTCATATAAGGAAGACCTATATCAGAATACAAAAAGTTCTACGGTACAACCAAGGTGTTGATTCCTGAAATAAAATAAATACACATACTCCTCAGCTCTGACATATCCTCGCCTGCTGTTGGCAAAATATATGTTGAAGTCTCCACGAGGCATTCCGTCTGTACGATTACACAACATCCAGCTGAAAGTCAACAAAAATTTACTTGAGAACTGAGTAAGTACAATGTAGTAACATAGTGACTAACAATTTTAAACTGCTTCAAATCATACTCCTTTGTATCTTGTAAATTAAGGTTAAGAATGAAATATAATAATTAAAAACCTCAACCATGCTTATTTGTAACCAAAATGGATACTGACTGCTTTCTCCACCCCACTTCTTAAAATGCAAAGTCTTTCAGCAGGGAAAAAAGTCACTGCCCTCAATTCTCGTTAACCTGGTATTAATTGATGAAGTGTAATCTTCTAACTGGCTAACCAATGCTTGAAAAATATGTGAAAACATAGCGTAGCCATTACATTTATAATTGTTAGTGAATAACCAAAATGCATAGTTATATCTAATTTGCATAAAAGATGTAACATCTAAATAGGATAAAGTTTAGCCTACGGATCAACAAGTTATACAAAATCTGCTCTTCTTGATAACATGTTGTGTCAATCATACATCTATAATAGGCCTGCAACTGCTAGAAGAAAATAAATAAGACAAACAAACCGCCATCTTACCAAATTGGATAATTAGATTGCAGAGAACAGTCCCTCTAGTTGGGGTGGTTTCTTCGAAAGAATGGTTCCTGAGCTCTGTGTGATTTCCCTCCCCAAATATCTTGCCTCGGTGTGCCGGAGAGCAGAGGGGCAGAAAACCCTCATGACCGTCACGGGTTAGAGGCTCATGGTTAAACCCATTGAAGCAGAGTAATTAGCGTGAAACCCCACGGCCCTGAAAGCAACTTTATTATCCACTCGTGAAACTACAGGCGTCAGCTGCAGGCTTTTCATGAAAGTGTGTGTGTGTGTGGAATGGTTTTCACAAATATCTTAATCCAAGAACTACAGTAAATGTATGGGCCCAGAAACACCTTTAACCCTGTAAATTATGAAAACTCTCAGTTACCATAGGCCATAAAGTTCCTCATCAGGTATGGCACAGCTAAAGAACCTATACCAATATTTGAGTTATTCACTTCTGAAAGACTGACATGAAAAGTAAAAAAGTATGGATTATGGGATATAAAAAAGATATAATGTGTAAGGCCATGATATCAAAGTGATATATATGTGGATATGAGTTATCATCTTTTGTCTGCAAACGCAAGCTAAAGGCTTTCAAAACAAGAGTTAACACAACAGTAAGTGATATATCACTTTGCCTTGCTAAAATGATTAGATGTACATGTAGGCTACTCTCAGAAGGCTAGTAAGGACTACTGAAACTGAAATCTTTATAATAATATTATATAATATAATATAATATTTTTGCTTTGAGGCAAAAGGAAAAAAAAGAAAGAAAGTTTATCATGATCCCAATCATTGCTTAACCCTACTGCCAAGCTTTCAGTCTACTGGCATATTATAACTGTGAGAACTGTGCGACTTTATCTATTATGCAGAATATGTGGAACCACAAGTTAATGATTAAACAAAATGAACACTACTGTGTCAAAACCAGTGTCAACACACTTGGAAATGAGAGCGAAACCTCTGATAAACATTGTTGTTGCTCATGGGTGTTCAAATGTTATTCAGTGAATTCGCAGGGATATTTTGTTTTTTATTTACTGCAATGTGAACACACTATAAAGCTAATTTGAAAATGAGGATATCCTCCAAAAAATAAAAATAAACACACAAAGGTACCAAGAAACGGTATGCCTGTATGGTGTCACCAGTCAACAAACTACACAGCATACATATATGGAGCAGTTTGGTCTGAATCTAAAGTCAATCTTTTAGGAGAGATGGTCTCCTCTCTCCTCATTTAATGTTCAAAGTGTCAAGTTAAAGTAATAGTAGTCAACAGTAGAGCTGTAGCATATAGGAAGTCCTGAATGCATCCCTTTTAGTCTCAGCACATCACAACAATTTCACAGTCACAAACAGGTTAATTTGGACATGGAGGCACCCAGGCTGGAAGATAAGGAAAACAGGAAAGAGACAGCAAAAAGTTTGCTTTAGGCTGCAAAACATTTAATTTCTCTCCACAAGAGGGAGACCAAAATCTGTTTTTGTAATGTTTGATTTGTCTGAAACTGAAATGCAGTGCGTCATCTCCGAAAATCTACACATTGGCCTATTAGATATTATGGATTATGGATGTTTTCAATTGGCTTAGGTGTTTCTGCACTCCTACATTCCTGAATAGTTTGGAGCATTTGAGAAAACCTGAGAGGAGGAGACTTTTGCAGCTTTGGGAAATAGTGCTGGGTGTGGGTTTTTTGTTCTGTGGGAAGCAGTCAGCTGATTGTTCATGTGTTTGTTGTGATGACAAGCCTACATACGTTGCTTTTCAGTTGAAAAGAAAGAACACATAAAAAAACAACATTTAATCAAATAAACTATATAACATAACTTTTTGTGAGTGATATGACTAGATCCTACTGTTAGGGCAACATAATGTGGGAAAGAGGAGTCAATTAAAAGAGTTGAGTCACCAGTAATGGGAAAGAATGTCTCAGACCCCAGAGGGTTAGTTGTTGTCCCTATTCCTTCCCTCTGTCCTTTTCAGAGAGTTTCCTTTGACCTCGTAAGTGTCTATCTGTCAAACAGCTCACTCAACCTCTGATCAAAGGCTTATAATAAAGACATTTGTAGGATTTCTGTGTATCTGATCAGGAAATGTCCAGGCTAACTGTATTTTCACACTCCTTCCGTCTTGCGCAGGGATTCTGATCCGTCTGGCCCTGTTAAACTGTTCTGAGGTGAAGCAGACGATGCTCTGCTGCAGACATGGGAAGAAATGCACAGCTCCACACCGGCATCTCAGTCAAAAGTTGGGAAAGTCTCAGCCAAGGGAGTGAATCCAGGGATTTAACGTGTGAAAAACAAACAAAGCAACGACACCCAGTGTTTTACGTGGCTCCATCATACATGGACTACCAGATTTAATCCTCCTGTTTTGCATTCAGCAAGAGCTCCCCTCATATGTCCTCCCCGCAGTAGTACACTTGGCTGCAGATACTCCTTACTCTCTGTGCAAACATATCACTGTTACTCTCAACTGGCTTCATTTTTGATCCAACCAAGGACAGGCAGTATTATCACTCTCAAGGTTTCCTTGTTCATAAGAAAGACACAGATTGTGGGCACTTCATGTACTCTGAATTGTGCTTCATTATAATAGGATTTCTGGCACAATTTCACCATCTTTCCAAGGTGTACGGAGAAGAGAAATAGTCTTTAGGGGTCAAAACTTCAGTAGCACTTGAACTGACAATGACAACTTTATTGTGAAACCAACGTGTTTCAGCTTCATAAGACTGTTTCATGAACTTTTGAAATATGTGAACTTATTCCTGAAATCCCCACTCTGTTTGTATTTTAATTCACCAATCACAACCTGAGGTTAGCAGATGGTTATCACTCCAACTTCACAACACAAGGCAATGCCATTGGTTCAGCTTTGGCCCCTCAAAACACATGGTGCTGTGTGTGTGTGTGTGTGTGTGTGTGTGTGTGTGTGTGTGTGTGTCCTGTGTGTGTATAGAGAGTATAAAAACTGAATCTTTAATGCTAATCACTAATATTTAGTTATGGTTACTGGTGGAATACTGGAAGACTGTATATACAGATGGATGACATGGCAGCGTCCCAAACGTGAAGCCAAAACATCTCGATCGCCCTCTGCTGGCTGGATACAAAAGCGAACAACTACATCGAAAGCGAAAATCCCAAACAAACAAAAAAACAAAAACAACCCCACCCCCAAACAATCTACTCTGAATTCTACAATCTACCGGATTTGACTACTTTTTTTCTCTCTACATTTTTGAAAAGTTAAATACAAAAAATAAATATGCTGAGCATATTGTATTTTTAATTTAGCTAAATTTGAATGGAGCATTTCTAAACTAGTTCTATCGTGGCTGGATGAAATTATTTCCATGTATGAATCTTATCTTTGAAAAAAATATATATATTGGCAAAACACCACCATAATACCATTCAATGATCCCAGGAGGTCCTTGGTCGCAGTTACCAATAAGTTATCAATGGGCGATGATGTGGTTGTCTGCAGGGAGACGTCTGGGCCGTGTGGCCGTAAACGTTAGTTAGCCTGGCTCCCCACCGGTTGAGGGAGTTATTGCTTTTACCGGTTCTTCCGGTCGGCATTTTGAAAGAGAGAAAGGGGTAGAGGGTAGACACTGGATCCCCCCTTTTCTCTGTTCCCCGGTGTTTTTTTCTCCGACAATTAGCTGTTACCCGCAAATATAAGCTGCAGTGTCTGATACAATTGTGGACTGATAAGGACGGCCTCGGGGGATGCCCTTACCCTCCCAGTAGATATGTTCGCCGTGAGAAAGAAGAAACCCCCCCAGTCCTCCCAACGGGAATCAATGCCGTTGTGTTAGCTATTACTCGTAGGAGCTGTTTGAACGGTGGGACGGAGAGGGAGCTAGAGACTCTTCTCCAGCTCCAGCTGCCATCCTACTCCTGCTCCTCCCCCTCCTCCACCTCCACCAGAACCACTTCTCTTTCTCATCACATCCAGAGGTAAATAAGCCAGATTCAACAATAACAATGTCTTTTCAGACAATTTGTTTGCCTTCCCGAGTGTTTCCTCTTTACCGCACACACCAGGCAGCCGTTGGGAACCGTTAACGGGATCAACCAAGGGGATAATTCTGATTTTTGATAGGGTCTTTGCTTTGTACCCCTGCCTCCCTGGCGTCGGGTCGGGGTTACGCTTCCTTAGGCAAGTCCGAGGTCCACTTTGTGAGCTAGAGGTGCGTCGATGAAGGCCATAGCAAGTGTGAGTTGGAAATCTAAACCCATACACGAGCTGTATGATTTAAAAAAAATAGCTATACATAGTAGGCAACCCACGGCTAGCTGGGTTTGATGCACTCCCGGTGATGCTAGCTTAGGCAAGTTACTGATACCTTGCCAGTTAGCATACGTTAGCTAACTTACATCTCCAGTTGTTGCTAGCCGGCTAACCCCGAGTTGATTTTAGTCACTTTCACAGACGTCGTTATGCTGCTCGTCCCCTTAGCAAGTGTTTACAACGCCAAAATAATAATAATAAACGAGTTATAATACAGTAACACCTTGTGTTAAGATAAGCTAATGTCGATGTTATGGGTTTGGGCAGCCCCGGAAACATTAACTGACACTGTAACAAAAGAAAGAATTTGAGACACAACTACAAGGTGTTTTGTATTGCCTGCTTATTTAGCTTAGTAGGTTTGAGTTGCAAAAATGGATATAGACAACGCAGACAAACTGACGTTTGGAGTTTCATATGCACAGGGAAACACAGAGACACGGAATCATTGTAACTTTTTTTAATCATTAATTCTACCACAGATTTTGTCACCACCCGACTCTACTTGCACTGACTTACCGAATTCGTAGAGAGAGAGAGCTAACATTGTTGATTGTGGTTGAATGTCTGTATGTTTCTGCAGGAATTGTATGTTCGACTTTAGCATGTTTAAATATCACAGCTAAGAAATACACTCACTGAAGATGTGTGTTTATAAAGGGGGGGGGGGGACAAACAGGGAACCAGAAGCTGTTATAAATCAATAACTTATAAAGACATGCACAGGCTTGCTACAAGGCCATTCACTCTCATGAGCAGACACATTTTTAAATCCCCATCCCAGAAGAAGCACTCTGTAGCAATATGGAAACACATGGCTATTTCTTATTACTCACAATGCTAATGGGAACAATGCTACATGTAATGGCATCCAACTTTGTTGACAGTGAACATTCTGTAAGACTGTCTGTTGCCACTTTTTTTTTTGTCTCTGCAGCATTTTGGAGATGTGAGGAATAGGAAAAGATTGGTGATATTGAGCAGCCTGTGTATTGACACGACCTCTTGACCTCATCTTCAGCATGAATGGTGATATGCCTCATGTTCCCATCACTACTCTTGCTGGAATTGCTAGCCTGACAGACTGTAAGTGCAACATCGTCTCTCTAATGCTGTTCACACAGCCTAATCACTAACATTCAAACTAAGATGTGGCAAGGCTAATGCATACTTCACCCAAAAGGACCGAAAGTGTAGTTATACCAGAACAGAAGCTAAATACTGGTAATTGTGATGCTTCTCACTATTGGTGATTTCAGGTCAAACAGTGGCGAAGTGGTTTATATTTCTGAAGATGGGACGTTGTAGGCTCTGATATCCCAAACCAGTTTTGATGAAATGAAAGAACAAATGAATAACTGTTAAAACAATGTAATATCATACATTTCACAAAGATATGATTTATTGCATAACTACCATATTAGATCACATTAGATTGTAAATGTGTAGCTAATAAAGAGGTAACTTGATGAACTCTGATGTTACCATATTTGTAAGGCCTTTTGATGAAAAGATAGACAGCATGTTTATTATAGCATTACAATATTTTTTTTAATCATGTATGGGTTTGCCATCTATTCAAGTACTTCAAAATCTTTAATCTGATTAGAAATAAGTCAAATATATCAAGCTTAAATGGACATATCCTAAATGTACATTGTCAAAAAAACACCCTAATTGTATTTGACATTATGAACACATGGAGTGGGCCAGTTGCATGTTTCCCATTTTAAATCCTTACATTAATATTTTCATGTACTAAGCTTTTTCCAAAACAGTTTTTTTTTTCATGCTTCCTTTAATGTTCCACTCAACCTAACTTTTCTGTCCATCATCCTTTTAGTGTTGAACCAGCTGCCCTTACCTTCTCCTCTCCCTGCGACCGCCACTAAGAGTCTGCTCTACAATGGAAGGATCTCCGATGAGGTCAGCAGCCTCCTGGTGTGTCGGGACGAGAATCTGGTGACTCAGCTGGCGCAAAGCCTTAACCAGGTCTCCACTGAACACATGTGAGTACCACTCACTCATCTTTCACACCTCGCTGAGCATTTAAAAGAGAATTAGAAAGTAAGAGAGGAAAGCTTGCCAGTATCTACTACAGTAGGTTTGTAAAGCTGGGCGAACTAAAGTTATTTGCGTGTAGGTGAGTGGGCACCTATTGTCTGCAATATGACTGTACTTTTGTTTGCTTTGCAGAGAGTTGAAGGACAACTTGGGGAATGATGAACCCGAGGGTGACATGCCAGTGCTTCTACAAACTCTGCTGTCCAGGAACCCCAAAATCTTCAGGGACAAAAGTATGTCAACACAGTACAAGGTTTGGGGCGGTAAGGAGGCGACATTGAGCTGCTGCTGTTGACTCTGCAACTGAGCTCAGTGCATGCGCTCTCACTGGCTGTGAAGCTTTTCCTGGGTCAGATGCACCACTTGTACCTAGTTTCACTACAAGAATGGTTTCCAAACTAGGGTCTTAACCTAACTCCTAAGCCCAGCGGGCGTCCCAACGGTTGAATTTAAAATATAATTTTGCTGTTTTATAATTTTTGTAGTTTATTTGTAGTACACAGACTTGATATTGAGTAGATGGTTTAGCTGGATACTGTTATACACTGGTGGTGTTATTCTATTTCACTTTCACATATTTTGTTTAACCTGAGCTACTTTATTTCAAGAAGTGTAGATGTTACCTGATATGGAAACCTATATCACAGCGTTTCCGTTCCTGAGGTACATAAGAGAGTTATAGCGCTGCACAGTTGTGTATGTTCAGCTCTTTCTTTGTATGACCTTAATTACAGTTTTTTAAATCCTTTCCCTTAGGTGTAATGCAGCAGCCAATGATGCAACAGTATAAGATGTCTCAGAATCAGGTGCATGGGAGTCCAGGGTCAAACTATCAGCAAACCACTGTCCCTCAAAGCCCCTCTGGGTAAGGAAGTGCCATTATACTGTTGACTATGATAAAGAAACAGAAGTATCAGTACTTCTACTAAGACTACTTCTTCCTCCTTCACAGATGCTTTGCATCCCCACAGTCTGGATCAGGAACTCGGTTCGTAGCCCAGCAGAACAGCCCGATACCTAGTCCCTATACCCCTCAGAGTCCTGCAAACTACATGCAGTACAATCCACCCAGTTATTCTCAACACCAACAGACTCAGCAAGGTGAGTACAAACGTAAGCCATGAAAAAAGTGTCATTAGATGCTTGCCACGCTTCTGCTAGGAACGGCAAATAGCAAACATTTGATATTGAGGGATAACATAGCATATTTATTAATCCTCCTCTTGTGTGCATTTGAACTGTTGACAAAAAACAAGTCACGGTGTGTCTGTGTAGTGATTGTCGCGTGCTGTTGCAGTTAGATTAATAATATTGATTAATATGTTGCTTAAGCATTCTGCCTAAACCAAGAAAAATTCCACAAGAGACTTCATGCTGAGTACATACAGTACCAGTCAAAAGAGTCTTTTGTACTGGCTGCAAGCAAACTCCTTAAATAATCCTTCAACATTACTAACGTTTATACACACTTATGTGGCGAGGAGTAATAATAGGAGTTGATAAGCTGACACACACTTAGCGTGACATGGTAAAACTACAGTTGTCTGTAAAGGTGGAAAAAGAATGTATCTATCTTTCAGGCAGATGTGAGGCAATATTCTTTCGCTCTCTGTTTTAGTGTCTAGTGGTGTGAGAAATATCCATGACAACAAGGTCTCTGGACAGCTATCAAGTAATTCATCAAATCATAATGTGAGACTGGGCTCAGATGAGGACTACATGAACATGGCTCACAGACTGGGGAATGAGGTAATGCACACAATTGAGACATCCTGGACTGGACCTCAGAAGATGCTGATTGTTGTAATGAGTAATGATACATGTCTTGTGTTTCCAACAGGAGAATGACCCCTCCATGAGGGCTGCCGCATTTCCAGTTAAATCGCCACAGTCTGTGTGTTCCTCTGCTGGGAGTGAAGAGACTGCAAAAAGTATGCTGCCCTAGAGCCTATTTTTCATTTTGTGGATCGAAAATGACCAATTATTGGTACAATACATTTTCAATCCATGACCTATACTCTAGTGCTTACTTTTCCTTGAATTTATTTGTGTTTTAGCTGGGTCCAGGCCTCCCCTTATCAAGCAGTCACCTCCACCTGATGTGCCACCAGGTGCAGAACCTGCCCTGCTCCTCACTCCTGTTGACCGCAAAAAGAAGCAGAAAGAAAGGAGTAAAGAAGAACACGAACAGATGGATAAAGATGCCTTGTATGGCATTGTTTGTTCTCCATCAAAAGACGCTGCCAGGCTGACTTTGAAACTGTCTCGAGTGAAGAGTCCAGAAATGGATCAGTCACATATCGACTCAGACCATGAAACTGATTTGATGAATAATAATAATCAGCTGTCGAGGACTGGCCAGGACTTGTCACACAGGTTAGGTGCTGAGGAGCAGGCAAACTGTCAGCAGGTTCCTGTTCAGCCAAACACCAAGGACTCTGGAGTCATCAGTGGGGTTGTTTTTGATGATGCTGAGATAGACACACTTGCAGAGATTGAGAGAATAGAACGTGAGTCGGCCAGTGAGAGAGAACGGTGGTCTAAAGAAGTCCAGGATAAAGGTATTGTGTGTCTGCCCCTGCACCTTTTCACAACCAAGGTTAGTTTGTGTTTGTAGAAGATCTAAGCTTCTTTTTCTAATTTGCAGATAAGCCACTGAAGAAACGGAAGCAAGACTCATATCCTCAGGAATCCTCGGCTGATTCAAGTGACGGGCCTACTGTACAAGGGGGCAACGCTGACACCAAGTTGACACCTAAGGAGACGAATGCTGCAAGTAACGGTGCCAGTCGGCCTGCTTTGATGGTCAGTATTGATCTGCAGCAAGCTGGCAGAATGATAGGACAGCCTGTGGTGGTCTTGGAAGCACAGCAATTGTGTGAGGACCACCTACGGCGCATAAAGTCAAAGACTGATGGAAAAGTAGATAAAGTGTTTGAAAACCGCCCTGGGATCATCAAACAGCACAACGACAACCCCAGGAAGTCTGGCTCAGATGGACAACCAGAAACCCCTAAGCAGAAGCAGGAAAGTCGACGCGAATCCAAACACAGACATGACGGCAAAACTGACAGCGGCAAGGGACACACAGATGACAGACGGCCAGACACACCGCGGCAGAAACAGCATTCAGACTCCCACCACAAAGAGGAAAAGAACCACAACAGTCACCGATCCCATGTCAGCCAACCCAAGACTCCGAAAACCACGAGCAAGGCAGAGCATAACTCCAAACATGGAGAAGACAAAGCCAGGGAAAAGGACAGAGACAGAGATAAAGATAGAGATAGGGATAGAGATAGAAACAGAGCCAGAGAAAGAAAACACAAGACTTTGTCAAGGGAAAACTGCAACAGACACTCTCCTGACCGGCATGCTAAACACGACAGCGCTCGAGTGAAGCAAGATGGAAGCAAAAAATCCAGTGACCTCAATGGTCGACAGAGGACAGAAAGTTCCAGCCTTCAAAACGCCCAAAATAAGGACGAGAGGAAAAGTGGGGATAGCAGAATGAGCTGCCAAACTAAAAACAAACCGCAGTCTTTGGAGACAAAACCGAGTCAGTTTCCCTCGTATCTGCTAGGTGGCAATTCAGGAAGTCTGAAGAACTTTGTCATTCCCAAATTGAAACGGGATGGGAAAGATCTCCAACTTCCAAGCAAATTGAAAGAGACCTGGAGCGAACCCCTGGTCAGGCTGGAGAGGGTGTCATTGGCAGAGAATTTAAACAAAGGAGCTAAGCCTGTCGTTGTGGTCAAGAAACTCAGCATTGATGAGGTAAAAAAAATCATTAAGGAAGGCAGGAATGCACACGGCTCCAGATCCAAGAACTCGTCCTCCATTGACAAATCAGAGAGAGGTATGATTTACTTTGTTTATTAAATATATACGCAAAACTGTAGGGGATGGAAATGTACAATGTGACTTTGCTCAGTTGTTGTTTATTGTTTATTTACTTTAAACCGCTGTTTTAGGAGTCATTATTACCACAGCATTTGTGCCAAATAGATAGCCGCGGATTAATGAGTTACCAATTGTATCTTCTTTTGAAGTGTCCTTTATTCTTTGCTGAAAACTCACTCACCTCTTGTGCTTACAGAGATGTCATTTTGTGAGAAAACAAACAAGCGAAGGCACAGTATGATCAGTAAGAAATCTAAGTACGCTGAGGTGGCCTCAAATGAAGAAGAAGAAGAAGAAGTTGATGATGATGATGATGACGATGATGACTCTGACGGTGAGTATCAATATGAAAAAATTCAAAAAAGCACAACGCTTGCACATCCACATCAGAGTACTACAAAATCGGGCAAAAGTGGAGAGAGCACAATGCGTAACATTGTTTTACCATGCAGTAATCCTTGAGATGAATGCCATATGCCCCCAAATATTTTATTTAAAATTATTAAATTGTATTTATTTATTTGTTAAAGCAATAATTGGTGCTTAAAGTTCTGAAAGGATAACGTCTTACTTATCCTTTCTCTGTTATTGTTACAGCTGCAGGGAAAAGGTCCAAGAAAAATCACGACAAGTCGTGGAAGCACGAAGAGAGGAGAGGTTCTGGAGATCACCGTCGAAGTGGACCTCATAACGCTCGCCGGGGGTCCGGCAGCCGTCACCGCGAACGCAGCCCAGATGATTCACATGAGAGCACTCCACCACCAAGCCTGAGTGATGGTGAGTCTTTTTGGCATTGGCTTGCCAGTGGGCATAGGCAGTTGAATTACTACACCAAAGTTTTTCTCTAATAAATATTCAGTTCTTGAGGGTTAGTTGCTGCTCAAGGATTTGACTAATGTTGTTTTATTTTTGTTCAGTTGCCAGAAAATTGAAGAAAAAGGAGAAACACAAAAACAGGGCTTCCAAGCTGACATCAGAGGGTATTGTTTTACCACTGAATTATTTCATATTCTTAATGTATTTGACATATTTACATATTTTTATTAATCAATTTGTTTGCACTTATTTAACAGAAGTAATGGACTCCTCCACATTTAAGAGATTCACGGCCAGATTGGACAACATTCTTGAGAGCCTTGAGGACGTGGACCTCACGGCCGCAGGTAAACTTCAAGCACAGTTTCCCGAAGCTGTCTTGACATTTGTGTGTGTTGAGTTGAAAAATGTCAACATTATAATTTCGTGCCTTCAAACAGATGATGATGAGATACCTGAAGAGCTCTTACTTGGAAAGCACCAGTTGAGCGAGCTCGGCAGTGATTCTGCTAAGATTAAAGCTATGGGCATCTTTCACAAGGTAAGAGGAGCGTGTTTGTGCGCTGTCACGTGGTTACACTCAGGTTCACAATTGATATTAAGCTGTTGCAAAGACACAGCCGCATCATTGTGAAAGTAACCAATCATTTGTTTGATCCATAGATTCCGTCTGATAAACTGGTGAAAATCTTCAATATCTTGGAGAAGAACATTCAGGACAGCGTCAAACTCTCCACATTAATGAATCATGTAAGTTGTCTGATATAGTTTTTCTCGAAAGTGATACATTTTCCTTGAGTTTTGTATTTTGTTTTATTTTTTTGCTAATTGTTTTTGACGTTTGTAGGGAAATGATTCCATGGATGAGGAGCGGCTGTGGCGTGACCTTATCATGGAGCGGGTGACTAAGTCTGCTGATGCCTGTCTGACTGCACTCCACATCATGACATCTCCACACATGCCCAAGGCTGTTTACATAGAGGATGTGATTGAGACGGTGTTGCAGTTCACCAAGTTCCATCTGCAAAACTCTTTGTACCCTCAGTATGACCCGGTCTACAGAGTGAATCCCCATGGAGGTCAGCACACGTTTTTCCATTTCCAGTTCACATGTTAGCAAAGTGTGTGAGTGCCATCGTTAAAAATCTAATGATAAGTCAAAACTGTGATTTACTTCTAAAAAAAATTTAAATGCTCAACTTAACTTAAGTTTCTGAAGACAGTGCTTATCAGCTAAAGTTGAGGACTTTTTAAAATAAAAGTTGGCCATAGAATATTCTTGTAGTCACATTTCCTCTTATTTCCCTTTTATCTTCCTTGTCTAAGGTGGCATGCATTCAAAGTCCAAGAGAGCAAAGTCTTCCACCCATAAACAGAAGGTGGTCGTCATGCTCTACAACAAAGTGTGTGATATTGTCAGCAACATCTCAGAGCTCCTGGATATCCAGCTACTAACCGACACCACTATCCTCCAAGTGAGACATAATCTGGTTTGACGTCATTCAGATTTATGACCCCCATTTAACCGTTGACCCTTGAGCTCTAACATACCTGACTGCTGTTGTGCCCGACCTTTAGGTGTCCACCCTGGGAATTACACCATTTTTTGTGGAGAACGTCAGTGAACTGCAGTTATGCGCCATCACACTAGTGACAGCAGTAAGTCTGGCATGGCATTTCAGTATTTTATTGTAGCAGTTTTTGTTTGTTATATTTGGTCTCTATTGTTATATTTTGATATTTTGATTTAGTGCTTTGCATTTTACACGTCCTCAGGTGTTCTCTCGTTATGAGAAGCACAGGCAGCTCATTCTTGAAGAGATCTTCACCTCCCTGGCTAGACTCCCCACCAGTAAACGCAACCTCAGGAACTTCAGGTATCTACATCTTCAGTGAACATTTACTCAATACATTTGCACAAATTACAAAACTCATCATTGCGCTGCTCAGTAAACCTAAGGATACTTTTGTCTCATATTCCCCCAGGCTAAACAGCAGTGATTCAAATGGAGAGCCTTTGTATATCCAGATGGTCACAGCACTGGTTCTTCAGCTCATCCAGTGTGTGGTACACCTTCCATCAGAGAAGGACATAGAGAATGAACATAATAAGAAGGTAACTACCAAGGATTCAATTATATTTAAACCATGTTTATCTGAAAACGTGTTTTGATTCAGAAATTGTTTTACATATTGTGTTTTTCCCCCTAGGTGGATAAAGATGTCCTCATCACAAACTCTTATGAAACTGCCATGAGGACAGCTCAGAACTTCTTATCAGTGTTTCTCAAGAAGTAAGTCATTGTTCCCGCACTCGCTATACAACACATTTGGCACATTACGCTTGATCTCACCCACGTTTTTAACCTCAAGCCAAAATCTATAACTCTTTTAGCTTTGTCTTTAGACAGAGTGTCCTTATACAGTTTACCTGTTTCTGCTGTGCAATAGGTTGTAATATTAACTGGCTCAATGTTTGAAAACATATTTTAACAAAATATTGTATTCTGTATGTTTCAGGTGTGGCAGTAAGCAGGGAGAGGAGGACTACAGGCCTCTGTTTGAGAACTTCGTCCAAGACCTGCTGTCTACAGTTAACAAGCCTGAGTGGCCTGCTGTTGAACTGCTGCTCAGTTTACTGGGCCGCCTGTTGGTGAGTGGCATCATTCACTTCAAAGGTGTCACTGCTGCTCATCATCTGTCCAGTAGAAACAGCTGTTGATGTTGATGTTTTTGTTGTGATATTTCTCCTCCTACTTCTCCAGGTGCACCAGTTCAGTAACAAGCAGACAGAAATGGCGCTCAGGGTGGCATCGCTTGACTACCTTGGGACTATCGCTTCTCGCCTGCGAAAAGATGCTGTCACTAGCAAGATGGACCAAAGGGCTATTGACCGCATCCTCAAAGAGGTAGACTCAATAATTATAGAATTATAGAATTATAGATGTGAATTACCAGTGGTGTTGAACAGCTTTTGAGTTGCTCCTCGCTTGTTGATCTTTTTACAGACTCCAGGCGGTGATGACACCCAGAAACTCCAGAAGGCCTTGCTAGACTACCTAGATGAGAACGTTGAGACAGATCCATCTCTAGTGGTTGGTGTTTGATTTTTATACACCAAGCTGTGTATTTACATAAATCATTATGGTTACAGTTTTGTTTCCCTAAGGACTAGCTGTTCTGTGTTTCCATGTAGTAATAACAGGCAGCCCTTGTACTCCTGTTACTTGAAGCTCTCAAATGGATTGACGCACAGATATTGTGGCTTTACCTTAAAAGAGACGTGTTAAACAGGGTTACTTGGTGTCAAAGTGGTATTATACTCTATAGTATGCCTAAAAATGTATGCATTTGTTTCATGTAGTTTGCCAGGAAGTTCTATATTGCCCAGTGGTTCAGGGACACTACAAGTGAGGCAGAGAAAGCGATGAAGTCTCAAAATGAGAACGATGACGATCCAAGAGGTCGACATCATTCTAACGATGTCGACTCAACTGGGGAGATCATGCAGAGGGCCGAGACACGAAAGAAATTCCTCCGCAAGATCATCAAGACATCGCCGTCACATTTTAGTTCTCTGAGGTAAAAACTACTTCACTCTGGATCACTGCACAAATTTGCTACTCTGTTTGACTTGTTCATCTATCCAGGTGTTAAACGGTTTTCTGGATTTTTCTTGAAGGTTAAACTCCAACACTGTTGACTATGAGGACTCCTGCCTGATTGTCAGATATCTGGCCTCTATGAGGCCATTTGCACAGAGCTTTGATATTTATTTATCACAGGTAAGAGGATACATTTAAAATAGATTTGAGTGAGAGATTATATCGTGTTGGCTGTCGTTAACTTTTCTCTCATTGTCTCTCTTGTATAGATTCTGAGGGTGCTGGGTGAGAGTGCCATTGCAGTCAGAACTAAAGCCATGAAGTGTCTGTCTGAAGTAGTAGCTGTGGATCCAAGCATTTTGGCACGGGTAAGATATCCTGGATTGATAGCAGTAGCCCTAAATGTTATTTTTTATTTTTTATTTTATCAATTCTAACAGGAGATCCTGTTTTTAGGGCAGTGTTGTGGCATTATCAGGCAATTATGCCAGTTCATTACAGTCAAATTAGCAGCCATAATGTTCAGTAATGTTGTCTGTGCTTGACTATACTCCCCTGTTTGTTTTCCAGTTGGATATGCAGCGTGGGGTTCATTGTCGCCTGATGGACAACTCCACCAGTGTGCGAGAGGCAGCTGTGGAGCTCCTTGGCCGTTTTGTGCTAAGTCGACCGCAGCTCATTGAGCAGTACTATGACATGCTCATTGAAAGGATATTGGTGATTTCTTAAGTTTCTTTCTTCAGCTTTTTTGAACACCCCAGTGTGAGCTTCTGTATCACACACAAGTGTAACTAAAGTTTAACTTGATTTGGTCACATCGGGTCCCTTCTGGGTTTATTTAAAGAAATAGGCAACGGTTGTCATAAGACAGGCTCAAGTGGAACTTCACCCTTGACTTTAGCAAACCCTTACCAAAAGATAATTTAGGTTCAGCTGAGGTTAAACATCGTTTTCTCACACTGCCACCTAAAGATCAAATAAAGAACTGCAGTTGAAAGTGCATTTCAAAATGCTCATTAAGGTGCAGCAACTTGGGGAACTGTTATTCTTATATCTCTTTCCCTTAATTAAAATGAATATTAGGTCTATAATGATCTGTCCTTGTTCCCATTTTGTCTTTACACAGGACACAGGTATTAGTGTAAGGAAGAGGGTCATTAAGATCTTGAGGGATATTTGCCTGGAGCAGCCGGACTTCCACAAGATCACTGAGATGTGTGTCAAGATGATCCGAAGGGTTAACGACGAAGAGGGGATCAAGGTTTGTGTTCATTTTTACGTGAATGCGAATAACAAGTGGCAGTTTTTCAATATGCAGTCTATATATGAACATCTTTTCCCATGCAGAAACTGGTGAATGAGACATTCCAAAAACTCTGGTTCACCCCCACACCCAGCCATGACAAAGATGCCATGAACCGGAAGATCCTGAACATCACAGACGTGGTGCGTACAATCTAGGCTTTTGACAAAAATATTCCATCGTTCAAATAAGAAACATTTTGGTGTTTGACATGGTCATAATCTGACTCATGTCGTGTTGTGATTTCATCCCAGGTGTCGGCATGTAAAGACTCAGGCTATGACTGGTTTGAGCAGCTTCTTCAGAATGTGAGTTGTTTAACTTGTGTGTTTTTATGATAGCGGCTGTGTGCATATTTTGTCTAGCATATTATCTGACTTTTGAAATGCAACTGTAGCTACTGAAGTCGGAAGAGCAAGCTTCCTACAAACCTGCCAAGAAGGCCTGTGTTCAGCTGGTGGACAATCTAGTGGAACACATACTGAAATATGAAGAGTCTCTTGCAGGTAATAAAAAGAAATGTAATAGTATGTTTGCTTGCAAAATTCTTACTGCAGTGTTAAACACTACTGTGCTGTGACAGATGTCAATGTATTCTGTTTTGTGTTTCAGATTGTGAGGACAAAGGGGTCAACTCAGGTCGTCTGGTGGCATGCCTCACCACCCTCTACCTGTTCAGCAAGATCAGAGCACAGTTAATGGTCAAACATGCCATGACTATGCAGCCCTACTTGACCACCAAGTGCAATGTAAGTACAATGTCATTTTGTTCAATATTTTTTATTTATCTGAAAGTCTGGGGCCCACAGGACAGAAATGAACACCAACCTTTATGCGGTGCTATAGGACCATCTAGTGGCAGCCAAATGAAAACACAAGAGTTCAACACAGGGTCTATCCCAATAACCACACTTGCGGTATTTGCAAGAAGTCAAGTGCCTACTTTTGTTACATATCTCTGGTGATTGCCACAGTGCCCGCTTGCCCGTTAAGACCACCGGTGTGTGGAGGTTTATCAGAACTGACTGGGACACACTTTGACAATAAGGACATCCCGTCACTCATGCAAATACAAATACTGTATATGGCACAATTTAGTCACATGTTTTGTTGTATTAAATAAGTCGGATCCACTGTACAGTGTTATAATTAAAAAAGATAATTTTTAAGGATGGAACATTTCTCAAAATCTTTGATAAAATTATATTATAATTAATTATCTCGACTGTGTCAGATGAGCAACATTATTCTTATCATTCCCATCAAGAAGAACATTAATATAATGTGATAAACATCTGTGAAGGTTCTGCCACAAATTTGCAATGAATATAATGAATAATAATATTCACACAGAATCCAACGTGTCTTAAACGTGATCGTTATTGTCCATTTTGACATTTCAGACTCAGAATGACTTCATGGTGATATGTAACGTGGCAAAGATCCTGGAGCTGGCCGTGCCTCTGATGGAGCACCCAAGTGAGACATTCCTCACTACCATAGAAGAAGACCTGATGAAGCTCATCATCAAATACGGCATGACGGTCAGTGTCATTTACCGCTCACAGCTTCCACAGAAAGCTCTCAAAAAAACCAATGTGAATGTGAAACTACTGCTCTGAGCATGCAGGCTTGATTGAAGCGTGATGTCATTTGTTGTGTCTGCTTCACAGGTTGTACAACACTGTGTAAGCTGTCTTGGTGCTGTTGTCAACAAGGTCACACACAACTACAAGTTTGTTTGGGCTTGTTTCAATCGTTACTATGGTAAGGCTTATGTACTTCAACGCACGCATGTTCACATCAGAATTCTTATATACCTTGAAATGGAAAAGGCTGGAAAAAGAATCTAAAATATACGGCAACATTTTAAAATGAAGTGTACTCAGAGCTTGTAATTGTTAAATAGTTCATTAAAGGTTACATTTTAAGCTCTTACTCATTGTCTCATTTCACATCCATTTTATTTTAGGAGCTCTGGCAAAACTGAAGACACAGCACCAAGAGGACCCCAACAGTTCCACTCTGGCTGCTAACAAACCTACTCTCCTGCGCTCACTGTTTACTGTGGGGGCTCTCTGTCGACACTTTGATTTTGATCAAGAGGAGTTCAAGGGTACTAACAAGGTAAACACCAGCTATCTGCTTAAACTGTGTGTGCAGAACTACTGTAGAGCCTGTTTCGTGACTGACTTGTTGTCTTTCCCCGTGTCTTTTAGATTGTCATCAAGGACAAAGTGTTGGAGCTCCTGTTGTACTTCACCACTCATGAAGAAGAGGAGGTCCAGATCAAGGCCATCATAGGTCTAGGTATATTGAACCTCACTTACTGTATTTATACTATCACTTATTGTTTACATCTTGTCTGTTTGTTTGACTTTCCTCTATAATGACACCTGTATTTGAATTATTTCCGTTGTCTCAAGGCTTCCAGTTCATCATGCACCCAGAGCTCATGTTTGTGCAGGATGTGAAGGTTCTGTATAACAGTACCCTTTCAGATGAAAGCAGTTTGGTCAGTCTGAAGATCCAGGTGCTGAAAAACCTGCAGACATACCTGCAAGAGGAGGACTCTCGAATGCAGGAGGCTGATCGCGAATGTGAGTTTAACAAATCAGTCTCATGTGTTCTGTTACTCGTACGCCTCAAGATTATCACTGCATGTTCAGTAGTGTTAAAATACATCGAGCATGTCAGTTATGTAGAACTTCCTTAGATTGATCAAGCTGATGCTTTTTTTTATATTCAGGGAAGAATCAATCCAAGCAGGAGGATCTGAAAGAAATGGGGGACATCTCATCAGGCATGAGCAGTTCCATAATGCAGATTTACCTGAAGCAGGTGCTGGAGGCCTTCTTCCACTCACAGTCCACTGTTCGGCACTTTGCCTTGAGTGTCATTACACTGACTCTCAGCCAGGGCCTCATCCATCCTGTACAGGTATGTCCACAGTCTCACTCCAGCATACTCCGATGAGGGAATATACAGTACCTCTTCTGACAACATTCCCTGCTGTCTTGAATGCATTGTGAGCTGTTCACACATTAGTCACGATTGTTGTTTTTTAGTGTGTGCCCTACTTGGTTGCCATGGGAACAGACCCAGAGCCAACCATGAAGAACAAGGCGGATCAACAGCTGGTGGAGATTGACAAGAAATATTCTGGCTTCATCCATGTGAGTGGCTTGCTGGATTATGATCAATGTGTGTAAATCAAAGTGTAAATAAGATATTTTGCTTTAACAGTATCTGTGGGCAGCGGTGTGTACATTTTGTTGTGACTGGAGAATTCTAAACAGTTAAGACTACACTGAACACAGACTGCTACGAGGAGTAAAAACTGGGCTTTACAATTCAATTTTAATGTTACATAGAAGCATGTTACACAAAGATGTTTTTCATGCCAGAAGAGAAAGATTAAAAACATAGCCATCTAAATTGTATTTATTTATTTTTCATTTTTTTATCAAATCAAGTAAAACCAAATGCTCTGCACATCTTATAATGTACAGTAGTTTCACTTTTGATCCTAACATGATACAGGCTTCACAATAAGTGAATTTATTGGAAGGATTTCAACCATTATTATTTTATCTGTGTACATGCTGAGTTGTATCTCTCTGTGAATTCACAGATGAAGGCCGTTGCAGGGTTGAAGATGTCTTACCAGGTGCAACAGGCCATAAATGGATCCAAAGGCGCAGCGGTCCGAGGTTTTCGTCACGATGACTCAGACTCTGCTCTCTGCTCACACCTCTACTCGATGGTCCGTGGGAACCGACAACATAGAAGGGCTTTCCTCATTTCCCTGCTCAACCTGTTCGATGACAGCTCCGTAAGTTTGCCTCTCTCCTTTCGACTGATTCTTTTCACTGTGTATATTTGTGGGTTTGTGCATCCCCACTTTCTGCCCATCCAAATGCTTCCTTCAATGCTGGTCATTAACAGTTTTTGGTTTTGTTTTGTTTTTTAAGTAGTGATGTTTTACACTTTGTCCCCTGCAGAAAACAGAGGTGAACATGCTGCTGTTCATAGCAGACAACTTGGCCTGCTTCCCCTACCAGACCCAGGAGGAGCCTCTTTTCATCATGCACCATATAGATATCACTCTGTCTGTCTCTGGTAGCAACCTGCTGCAGTCTTTCAAGGAGGTGAGGAGCTTTGTTTATATTGACTTAATGCTCTTAGATGTTTTGTTTATCATGAGATGAAAATCCAAGCTTGTGTAATGTATCTACTGTATATTTGGTCAGAGTTTGAGGGGTTTTGTTCTCTGTGCAGTCTTTGCGTAAAGAGCCTGTACAGCAAGCAAAGAAGATGAAGACAAAGAAGAAGAAGAAGAAGGAGCCTGGGAGGAGGAAATACAGCTCCGATGAAGATGAGGACGATGAGCAGAGCAGTAGCAAATCCAGCAGCAGCGATGAGGATGATGAGGTGGTCCACAGGCGAAAGAAATCTGTGGTTTCTGATTCGGACTCTGAAATTGAAGATGAGGATGCAGTGATGGACCGTCTACCTGAAAACCCCAATCCTCTGCTGGACTTTGCCAGTGCTTCACAGGGTATTCTGCTGCTGCTGGTGCTAAAACAACATCTGAAGAATCTATATGGCTTCTCAGACAGGTAGGCCACATGGGAAAAGGCCAGTAACAAATCTGTTATCCGCTCTTCCTTAGTAGTGCAGTTGTTTACATGACACAAACTCCACTGAACCTTTTGTTTGTGTTACAGCAAAATCCAGAAATATTCACCGACGGAGTCTGCCAAAGTGTACGAAAAGGCAGTGAACAGGAAGTCTAAGGTGCACTTCAACCCTCGTCAGACACTGGATTACCTGAAGAGTGATGTAGCCAACGTGGAGCTCAGCCATGACACCAAGAGGAACATTGTGAAACAGTATTTGGACGTAAGGATTCAGTAATATGTTCTGAGTTTATTTATGTGTTGTTTTGCAAATTCACTACAATTCCCCACTGATATTTGACAATTGACGTCAACTTGGCTTTTTGTATTAATATATAAAAATGTGTTCACGGTTGTCATTGGCCATGTGATAAATAGCCAGTGGCTGTATTGGCCCAAACTAACAGTTTGTTTGTCATTTTGGTTGTAAAATGTGTGCCTGCATTTTTCTCTTAGTTCAAGGTACTGATGGAGCACTTGGATCGTGACGAAGAGGACGCGGAGGGTGAAGCATCTGCCAATGCCAGAAACAAAGCCCTTACTTCTCTTCTGAGGGGCCCAAAAGCATTAAACCACAACCACAATAATCACGTTGCTCCAGTGGAGACAGATGATGAGGAGAGTGAGGATGAAGATCCGCCTGCGGTAAGAATTCAAGTAAAAGTGTTACACCGTGTGATTACCCGTAGGACTCATGCAAACTATTTCTGCATAGAATTGGTTTACACTGGACATTAGTGATGTTATGTGGAAGTCCCTTATTATTGCTTTGAGAAAATTGAGTTTTGTCACATCAGAAGTGGGGAATTTGATTAAAACCATAGAAATTCCAGTAGAATTGATAGAATGAACACAGTTAAAAACTCAACATTATAGGTTTCACAAAGCTTTTACAAAGTTTTACTCTGTTCAAATATATATACAGAATATCATTGTGACATGGTACGACCTAATGCCTCTCACCTCCAGGGTACAAAAACACCATAATGGTTTTTATGGATTTTAAGTTTCTCCTCATTGTTGCAGAGAGCGGATCAACCCTGCAGGCATTTCCAGCCGCAGCTACTGTTCACACATTATACCAACATGGAAAATATCTGTAAGATTTCAGTGTTATGCTTCCTGGGTAAAAAGGTTTGATCATGTCGCACTCTGCTTCTTCTATCCACAGCGGAAACCCAAAAAAGGCAGAGATTCCACAGAGGATCCGGGTCACATGAATGAGACAGTGAAGGCCATGGACGTCGTTGCCATCTGCCGTCCCAAATACAAAGACAGACCACAGATTGCCAAGGTCATCCAGAAGACCAAAAGTGGCTACAGTATACACTGGATGACTGGATCTTACTCTGGGCCGTGGGCTGTGGCAAAGAAACGGGATGGTCGCAAAAAGGTGCCTTGGGTTGACACTATCAAGGAGTCAGACATTATTTACAAGAAAATATCCTTGACAAGTGGACACAAGCTGACGAACAAAGTGGCACACACGTTACGGGCGCTATATGCTGCCAAGGAGGGGACGAAGAGTTAATCAGCTCAAAGTCCAAATCTGTGTGGATCCAATACTTCTTATAGAGAGAAGATGAAACCTCTTTTGATTTAAGGTCCTGGTGGAGGGAAAGTATTGTGAACACTGGTCTGTTTGAATACAGACATGTTTAAGTTAAACACAAGAAAACACAAGAAGGAAATGTTTGGGAAAACATTGTGTGGGAGTTCCTTCGCTGTTGTGCAGCAACTTCGTTGTTTGATTTTTACTCCCACTGTATCATAGTTTAACTAAACACATGTTTATATCTGAACATAATTCTGTAAAAAAAAAAATGAATGTTGGAAATTTGTGTATTGATGATGTTCTTAATAAAGTGTTTTTGGAGTTTAAACTAGCACCAGATGGATTTATTCACTTGACCTGAGCTCCAACAACTTTTTACGTTTTTTTTTTCGTGTCAACATTTTGTTGTTTACCCACACTGTGTAATGGAGTATCTTTGATATAATTTATTTATGTTAAGAGCAGTGCAGTATCTGTGCCTATATGCAGGGGAAGTTATATTGTTTTTAATATAGATTTTGATGTTATAGATCACAGAGCAAGAAAAAATGATCCCCCGCTCTTCTGGTGGAACAAATACTGCAATAAAATTTTCTTACGTCTCTTTGTTACTTGTCTGTGCTTTTTTCCCCACATCAGAATATGTATTGTATCATGCATTGGGTTGCAGTTGGACTGCAAACAGTTCTATTCGCGCCTTTAAAGAAATACTATCAGATCTTCAGTTCTTGCTTCTTTGCTGTCCAAAATGCTGAAACAGATCAATTCTGTTTGGTAATGTAAGAATGAAAATGTAATTCCACGTAATGAAATGTAATTCCATTGGCCGGTGGGTGGCAGCACAACGTTTCACTTCGCCCAGTCTGCGGGCGAAATTAAGGAGACGAAGAAGATGATCCGCCGGAAAAAAACGTTTCGCCTCTGCCGCCGTGCATGAGGTTGGCGGGCTGCTAGTTGTATGTGTTGTGTTTTGTGTGTATTTATTTAAATTCTGCTGCTCAACCGGCGAACAGAACTTCTTAACCAAAAAGCCCAGTATCACGCGGAATCTTTTCAGTCGGGTAAAGCATCGCGTTAACTGTGAAACACTTTATTTCACACTTAGCTAACATGTAGCTTGCATGCTAAATAATAATGTTTTAGTGCTACCAGCTTGCTAACATTAGCTAGCACTGAACCACAGAAACGTTTAACTTGCTGTTGTGAGGTTTTATCGTATGTCTCTCTATTATTTACGTATGACATCTTGTCTAACTTTGCTAACACTCTTATCTATTAGATAAGTTAGCGGTGGTAGCCCAGCCATGCCGTCCAGCGCTGGACCCAGCAGTCCAGCCGCTGCGCTCGCCGAAGCGCTGGAAAACTCTTCACGACTGATTGACAGACACCTGCAGGAGGACCGCTGCTTCCCTGACCTGTCGGAGCTGCTCGGCGTCCCCTCTCACAGTAAGTCATGTGGAGGGATGGAGCAGAAGAGAGGGAGACCTAAGGGTAGCTCAATCAAACGTCCAAGTGTTTCTGATTACACCAGGGCTTCCGTGCCAAACTTCGAATTGTAGGCTAAAGGACTGGATATCACAATAGGTGTTGTTGGCAGTCAAAAGCGGTTTCCCTTTTGGACATACTAGTTTTGCAGCACAAAGGTGACAAACGTATTGGCATGGAGCAAATACAGGCTGCCAGACATCCCTTCCTCCTTATTCCACCCAAAATAGACCAAAGAAAGGGTCATAAGTTGTATAAATTGCAAATGTAAATGGAGAATAAAGTTGGTAACCAAGGTTACAGGTGAACATATTTCAAATGATAGAAATCATAAGGTTTCAAAATTAGTGCCTGACTTTTCTTTACCGTTTGTTCTATGATGTAATATGTTTGTATACAAGAGACATTTATTATGCTCAGGATACATTTGGTCCAGGGATAGTTCATAATCGGGCTTATTGTTGCTGTTGATTGTGTTGACAGATATGCCGTCCCTCTCTGGAGTGTCGGACATGGACTACCCCCTCCAGGGACCGGGTTTACTCAGTGTGCCAAATCTCCCAGAGCTCAGTGCAGTCCGCCGGGTCCCTCTGCCACCTGAGCTGGTGGAGCAGTTCAGCCGTATCCTTTTGGTCATTCAGAAAAAGCCAAGTGCATGCTTGTTGATGGACCCCGAGGTTTCCATCAGACACACAGCAGAAATGTGATTTGGTTTTTGTTTCGACTTGAATTTGAGTTTCAACTTAACCACTTTACAGATATGCAGTGTAACTGCATGATGGGAGTTTTTCCTGAGATCTGTCGAGCATGGCTCACTATTGACAATGACATCTTCATGTGGAATTATGAAGATGGGTGAGTACATTAGCTTATATGGGACTGAATGACAGTGTTCGTGTTCAGTTAATAATTCTTTTCCGCTATATTCTTTGCAGAGGAGATGTGGCCTATTTTGATGGCCTTATTGAAACCATTCTGGCAGTGGGCCTTGTTAAACCAAAACAAGGTATGTGTGAACACTTAAACACTCAACACTGATATTTAAAAAAAAATTATTTGAGTAATTTTTATAAGTTTGGGTTTTTCTTCTCAGGGATTTTACAGCCACACATTCACTACCTCTTAGTATTGGCCACTTCTGTGGATGTGGTGATCCTTGGGCTGAGCTTCCCCAAGACCCAGGCTGGTGAGTCTATCACAGTGACACTGCGTTTGAGTTGTTCCCTTTTAGCATGTCATTTATGTAGATGCCACAGAGAAATATTCTCATGATGCTTCTCTGTTTTTATATTAATTGAAATTTTAGCCTCAAGAGTTTAACCTCTTATCCCGAATCCTTTGAGGAATCCTGTAATGAGAAAATCATATCATGCTGCAGTACAGTAAAATATGTCCGACTGCTTGCAGGCATAAGCTAAATAGGTTGCCATTTACGTAGTCAAATATGTAGAAACAAGTGTCAGATATTCATAAGCTTGGCATATGTGCAAGATGAGGACAGCTGCTTTACCAAAACAGTCATATATTGCAACTGTTTTCCTTTTAGATATACACTCTGATACAAATCAGTAGATGATGATGGATAAATACTGTATTTAGTTGATATGGTACTTGTATAGACATCAGGGTGAGATTATGAGGTGTCATATCTCACATTCTTGCTATGTTTTCTTGGCAACAGTGCTATTAATATTTCCATGTACCTGTATTGGTTTATCTGGGTCATCTTTGTGTCTCCATCACTTTTGTTGTAGGGTTGAATGACAGCATGTCTGGTGGGATGCAGCTGCTACCAGACCCCCTCTTCTCCATCCCCACGGACAACACCTACATCCTGTCCATCACCTCCACAGACCTGGGACGCATCTTTATGGCAGGAAAGGACGGCTGCCTCTACGAGATAGCTTACCAGGCCGAGGCAGGGTGGCTGAGCCAGCGTTGCCGAAAAATCAACCACTCCAAAAGCTCTCTGTCCTTCCTCGTCCCCTCCGTGCTCCAGTTCTCTTTCTCTGAAGACGGTAAGGAGAGGGGAAACATTTCCATGCGGAGCAAACGATGTCCTCGATATCATTAAACGTCATTTCCACCTTTTGTCTTCCCTGTGCTCCACAGACCCCATCGTGCAGATTGCTATTGACAACTCTCGCAACACACTATTCACACGTTCCGAGAAAGGTGTCCTGCAGGTATGACGTTTAGCAAATGTCTTGTCAATACTTAACATGAACGGCTGCTTCTGATTAGAAACTAACAGTCTGTGGTGATTATCCGTGTGCTGAAATAAACCCCAAAACGATTTGTCTGTTCTTTAGGTGTATGACCTGGGAGCTGATGGGCAGGGTATGAGTCGCGTGGCAACCATGTCGCAGAACTCTATTGTTGCTGCTGCTGGAAACATAGCCAGGTATGTCTGGGTTTGTTGAACCTCAAAAATGTTTCTTTCTTATCCGTCATTAATGCTGTCAATAAGAATGTTGTTGTTTTTTCCCCCCCTCTTTGAAACTCTCCTTCCTTTGCAGGACAATTGATCGTTCTGTCTTCAAACCTATTGTCCAGATCTCTGTGGTAGACAGATCTGAGTCCTCCGACTGTCACCTGCTCGCTGTCACTCATGCAGGTAAAGATTACAGTGCAGTAGTGAAGATGAGCAAAAATAGTAGATGTGTAGGGCTATATGAAATGTTCATGCTTTGCGTGCCTGTACTTGTTTTGCTTCTGTAGGTGTGCGTCTCTACTTCAGCACTACACCTTTTGCCCCTCCACACCAGAAGCATGTGGCAGTTCGACCTAGCCTGCTAGCTTTGGTCCATGTTCGTCTGCCTCCAGGGTTCTCTGCATCTTCAACCCTGCAGAAACCTGCAAAGGTCCACAAGGCACTACACAGCAAGGGTAAAACTATTTTGTCTGCTATTGTTCCGTTTACCTGAAAGACCCAGTAGTAATCAAGCTCATCGTTGTTTTGTATTTTCAACTTTTAGTGCTGTGCTCAACTCGCTGGTGTACAGGCCCACTGGTAGCGATAATCCAGATCCACCTGTAATAACATTTAGTCTTTTCTTTGTTTAATTCTTGCAGGAGTTCTGTTAATGGCTGCCTCTGAGACAGAGGACAGTGACATTCTGTGGTGCATCAACCATGACTCCTTCCCCTTCAAAAAACCCTTGATGGAGACTCAGGTTGGCATATAAGAAATGTACCATCTGCCACTTCTGTAGTGCAGCTTGTGTATAGAAGTGACAGACCTTTTGCTGATATTTGTTATGTCAGATAACAGCTTGTTTTACTACCTAAAAGTCCGTATACACTGGGAAAAAAAACAACTACCATATGCCCCTTTTTCTTCTTTGTTTTATTGCAGATGATGTCTAATGTCGATGGACACTCTTGGGCTCTTTGTGTCCTTAACGAGGAGAGGCCAGCCAAGATTATTACTCCCCTGAACAAGGAACAGATTCCCATCACTGATTCACCTGTGGTGGTCCAGCAGCACACTGTCCCTCCGCAGAAGTTTGTCCTCCTATCTGCAAAGGTTAAACCTGCTGTCATGACTCCTCACGTTGCATACGTTTTGTTTTTGTTTTTGTTTTATTTTGCTCAAAGTTCAACAACCAAACAGAATTTAAACCAAATTTCCTCATATATCATTCTCTGAGCAAAAGGGAGCAAAAGAAGACATTGTCTTATAATTTCTCTCCCTT